>JAHWXV010445113.1:0-11564 GCA_024586415.1 Phrixothrix hirtus
GTTATCATTTGCATAAACCTTGAACCGATAAAGTTACTAGATCTGTTTAAATATTTCCCGCTAAAACCTCAAACAATAAAAATCACTCTGTACATACATATTAAATGTACAGCCGGGCAGTCATTTTTTCGTCCAATACGAAGACTAAGTTAAAAGCAGGGACGGACTGAAACTTTACTTGCTAATATTTATGCAATTTAAGATAGATCGTTTATAAGCGTTTGTTGTTGCGAATATTAAGGTGTATCTGCTGTTAAAGTAATATACCTTATATCTCGGACACCCCGTATCTAGGGTGTATCACTGCTGTGGCCTATTAAAGATATATCCAAAACTAACAGAGGAATTAAATTCAAACTATGGAGTATTATTTCATGTTATACGTTCTGTCTACTAAAAGTATTTTAAAAATGGCGACACTTCCGATAATACCGTAAAATTCCAATACCTTTGTTATTCTAAGTAGAATAATTACATTTTTATTTTATATTCTAATTCTACTTCAAATGTAATGTACTTTATGTAAAATCGATTACTTAACTTTTACAGTTTTTCAAACAAATATTTTCGTTGCTCAGAGACCAAAATGGTGGTTCAATAAAAATTAGTCCCTCTAAACTTGAAAAAAGCACTGCTATAAAACTTTTAAAAAACAACCACATGATGATATGGTGTGCCACTGCATAGATTCTTTTTTAAAAATCTGTTACACCGACGCGAGATCACAAAATTGTCAAAAAGCTAAGTGTTTTAAATGCGACTTGTATGTTTTAGATATGATACTCGGTAGAAAATTAAATTCTTTTTCAATCCATGTCAGGTATCCCTATGACTAAACGCAATAATTTTTGAGTTATTTATCATTTCTTTTGTTATTAAGATATTTAACTCCTCTATTACGTTAGTTGAATTTGAATTATAAAAAAAACTTAAAAATAACAATTAAAATTTATAAAATGCGTCAAAAGTGGCAATATTAATATTTTCAGTAATTTAAAACTTTAAATTGACACATGAAGTAGTAACTGCTTTTATTTCAGATGGGTCTGATGCCTTAGATGCAATTCTTATTTGGGCTTGCAACCTTTTCTTAGACGTAACTGGAGTTGTATACATCTGTGTTTTAATTCTACCTCGTAGATAAAATCTAGAGGCGTCAAGTCCGGGGATCTTGGTTGCTAAGACCAGCGGCCAAGACGTCCGATCCATTTGTCTTTCAAATATTGCATCCAATTCATTACTTACTGCAGAACTGCAGTGAACTCATGCTCCATCTACTTAATCCTAGTACGTGGCTAATTCTTTCAAGGGTAATTCATCCAGAAAATGTTGTACCTGGTTTCTTAATACGCTCAAGTATCTTTCACCGCCTAAATCTCCATTGCAAGTACATTGATAATCCATTAATTTTTGCATCAGGGATAATTATTAAATCGTGCATGTCAATCATTATTTGTAAAGTTTTCAAGTTGTCAATGCTTAACAGGAGGTTGAATTTTTCATGAAATTTTAATTTATAATTCTTCTAAATTAACCCCAGAAGAAAAACGATACTCTTAAGGGCGAATATTAGTTATAATCAAAGTTAAAAGTTACTTAACTAACTTTCTATTGAAACGTTTATATTTCGGCTGAAAGTTTCAAGCCTTGTTCAGGACGGCACTACAATACAATACACTATGAGTACCTTAGGTTTAATATAAAAATAAAAACTCAGGTGTGAGACAACACACAACTTTCTCTTACATATTTTAAATTTAATTTGAATTTATTGACTATCCTACACAACTAAATTGTCAACTACAAAATTAATTTAAAAGCATAAATAATTCATTTATAATTTCCTTTATATATGTAATAAAAGTTTTATAATTACATTTTGAGTTCACTTAAAGTAAAAATAATTTATAGATTTAAATAAAAAGTAATTAAGTATGTAATGAATGCACACAAATCACTAAAATATTCATTTACTTTTATTTTGAGGACGATAATTGGAACGGTCACCCATCCAAGTTTCTCGCCAGACAAAATCTTGCTTAACTCTAGAGATTGTTCTCAATAACTCACTTCAACAAATTTTCTCAGAGAAGCCAATTAGTTCGTGTAATATAGCATTACAGGCGAAAGAAGCTGTTTTCGAAAAAATTGCAAAAAACTTAAAAATCACAAGAATAAAGCGGCACTTCCGGTTATTTTAACGAAATTCTTACACAGAAGCGCTAAGGTGGTAATAAACTTATATATAAAATTTCACTTTTCTACAATGTTCGGTTTTCGAGATATATTGACCACATTCGTACACACACGTACATACACACACACACACACACACGCGCACGTACGCACGCAAGCACGCACGCACCTACACACGCACGCACACGCGCACGCTCGCACGCGCGCAAGCGCACGCACACGCACATTCACCCGCACGCGCACGCGTACACGCACACTTACACGCACACGCACACGCACACGCACACGCACACGCACACGCACACGCACACGCACACGCACACGCACACGCACATTCACCCGCACGCGCACGCGTACGCGCACGCGCAAAAGCACACGCACTAACACACACATATACACACGTACACACATACAGACCAATTTCTAAAAACATGTTTTTCGGATTTAGGGGTGCTGAAAACACGTATTTCCGCTAAAATCTGGTCATCGAAAATTTTGACCGAAAACATGGCTTTCTCTATACTATATTTCATATACGTAAGAGAAAGTAAAAATTTACATAGTTAATACGTTAACTTAAAATTTAAAATATTTATGGGAGTTGTATAACCAATCCAGTAATTTAACTTAATATGCATTACAAGACAGTTTGTGCACATTAAAAAATTTAGTTTAAAATTGGTTATAAGATTACCTGATGTGAACTAATATGAATCATAGAAACAAGTACAAACCCGGATGTGGTGTGAAATAAAATTAATTAAATACTGTCAAGCTAACCTTTACCAACTGATAACATTAGAACTTCGATTTACTGTGATCTTATGAATTAACTAATAATTAATGTACAAAGCATAATTTAAGTAACAATAAGCAAAAGAATGAGAAAAATATCTATGCGAAATTTATCAATGAAAAGAAGAAAATTATACATTATACTAAAATCTTCAGTATTATTGTTAAAGTTTAAGGTATTACTAAATTTTTTATTATAGAACATTTGAAGGAAATTCAGCCTAGCTTTTTCTTTAGCTTGGTCGAGAATAGTGACATTGCAAAAATCAGAACTATGACCTGTGATTAAAGAGTGTGTAGATACAGCTGTGTTTTCCTTGTCATGTCTTATATCATTGAGACGTTGGACCATTCTTTTTTAAGCCATTGAGATATTTGGCCTATATAAACTCTGGTCTGGTTGGATCTTTTACTTTGGAAAAAAGATGCTTGGTGGATTTAAAATTTGAGGTAACAATTTTCATAGTATCTGAGCTCAAAGCTTTGGTTATCTTATGAGAGATACTCTGAATGAAAGGAATTTTACCATAGATAAATCTGTTGTTATCATTCCTTACGGTGGCAGATATAGAGTACAATAAATTCCTGATTAATGTTCTAGGACACCTATTAGTTGACAGGACTGTTTTTTTTTAAATTTTTTTGAATCAGAATGTGGTGACAAATTTTCTCAATACGGTGTTTTAGACCTAAAATCGTATTAAGTTCGTATTATAGGGTAAGATTAAAGGAAGTTGAGGTATTACCCGACCAGGTTGGTTTTGGTACCAATCCAAGATTACATTATTAATCTCATCAATAACAATGCTTGCGTCAAGAAATGCTAAGTATCTATTGACTTCTATTTCAAGGATAAACTGTCTTTTCTCATGTTGACCATTAAAAATACCTAAGATGACATTTACGTCAGCATTTTTAATGCAAAGCAATAGACCGTCAACATATTTATAGATAAAAAACAACCATAAAAAATTTTTGGTTTAACCTCGTCAACCAAATGGTCCATGAAAGTCGTAGCGAGAATTTGGCTCATACTCAAACCCATCGGAGTACCTTCAAATTGACAATAAAATATTCATGAAACGAAAAATAACAATTATTAAAAATGAATGTTAAGCAGTTCTTAAAAATCATGTATGTTAAATGATGTGGGTGGTTGAATAATACTAACTAGATCCAATGAAATGTTCGTAAAGAGCGATATGATATCTAGCTAAATGATCGAATGTTCAATCAGAATGGTTAAGTTTTTAATTTTTCTTGCTAATTCAAAGATATCCCTTTTAAATTAACGATTTATATAGAATATTGGTCATACACTTAACAAGTTCTTATGTCGAAGACCCAATATACGATATTATGGGTCGTAACGGTACATTATCTTTATGGATTTTAGGTAACCCATAGGGTTTTGTCGGAACACTTTTATAAATGCGGAGAGTTTTCGCAACCTTGTTGTATAAAGCTTTGATTAGAACTAGATTATTAATGAACATGCTATATTTATTTTGGATTGTTTCAATTGAATTAGAGTTAACTCGTTGTTACGTAGAAGTATCCAATAAGAGATCATTTATTTTACTCGAGTACATTGCCTTTGTAAGAATGACTAGCACTATCTTCATCTGCCTTAGGAATGAGTAGTTCAGAATTGCTTTTAAGAAACATCCTTGTCTTCGCATGGAGTTGATTAATAAAAATATGATCTGAAACTAGAGGAACTGCTGACAGAAAGCTGGTCAGCTCATAGGTTATAGGTGAGCGTTTATAAGCTTGCAGGCCTTTATTATTAAGCTTTTTTAAAATATTTCCGTATATGCCAAAAAATGACCTAATTTTAGATCATCCTTGGTAGGTAACCAAAAGTTAGGGTGTAGTAATAAAAAATTTAAATGTTTGCATGGTATTATTTTATCTGAAGTTTGTCTTACTACTTGGAATTGTTTTAGAACTGGTATAGATTTTACAAACGAAAATGCTCCTTATCAATTTAATAAGTAAGTTTTATAGTTTTTGTTTTTAAATTGATATTTGTCAAAATGTAGTAGTGACAGATGGAAGACTAAATTGTATATGTTAAACAATTTACAAAGTCTCATAATGTAAAGTAAGTTTATGCAAGTTTGTTAATATTAGTAATTTTTTTTTCATTCTGGGTAAGAACATGGAGAACTAAAGGATATGTCACTCTTGCGAAGTATCCCAGTCACCTGTTATATGCATATACAGCAGAAAATCTACTATAACTACAACCCTAAAAAGAAAAATGTTATAGCATGCACTGACCCTAACTTTAATTGACAAAAGTATACGGCGAAAACCCCATAAAATTAGTTTCCATCTTTATAAAATTCAGTTGGTGCTAAAACTAAGTATTGAAGATAAACAATATCGATTCAAACTCTGCTAAAATTACCAAAAATTACTATGGAACATCTATGTCTAAAGAAGCTCGTAGATACTGAGTCATAGAAAACCCGTTAGAACTTTCTTAAAAGATACATTCTTTGACAAAAATAATTAGACCGTATTGTTTTGTGGTCGACGTACATGCAGTAATTATTATATCAAGCAGTTGTGCAGAAGTGTTAAAAACATTTCTAGTAATCCAATTTTGTGACAATGAACGTCAATTCGAGTTTACTTAGGGTGGAGGCAAGAGCTGCACCGCAAATGTTCATCCAACAGCTTTGCGAGAAATCTTATATTCTGTTTAATTTCACGTCATAGTAGTATAAAAGGTCCACTAGGTCACCGAATTTAATAGGACCGGATTACTTTCTATGTGGTTATCTGAACAGATCAGTGTATCAAACATAACCTCAAGATGTAGAAAACTTAAAGGCAACAATTTAGGACTAAATTCCTGGGAAGTGTCACAAGCACTTATTGATAATTTCACTTGTTATTTAGAAGAATGCATAGAGATAAGAGGAGATCATCTTACTAAAAGTTTTGTTAAATTTTGTAAAATTTATAAACAAAGTATTTGCATTAAAGTTAAAATTGCAAAATAAATTATAACGATCTCGGTATATTATGAGCAAACTAAAGGAGTACTCTATCTATCACTGTTTGTTAAACAAACTTTACAATATAAATGTATGAAATATTGTTTAAAATTTAAATGCAGATTTTGGAGATAATGAAATATCACAAATTACTTGTACATTAAATTAACTTAATGTTTGAAAACTTTCTCTTATCACACAAAATTAACGTTGATATCCTATGTCACGTGGGTGTAACTAATTTATATCCTTTAACATTCCACAATGTGTAAATAATAGAAACGTTTGGTTTAGGGTTTGCATAATTTAATTGATTCAAAGTGTCATAACAGCGTAAGAGCAGTATGAAATTTTAAATACTTTTAACCTTATATAGAATGAAAGAGACACGTTCGTACAAAGTAGCAAAGTTAACTTGGAAATCAATAATATTATGACAGCTCAAAAATTCGAATGTAGGTTGATGTATGTATGTATGTACATTACTTTGACATCTGAAAGAAGGTAGATGTATATATGAAAGGTCTAAATTTTTGCTTAGTTAGTTGGAACGATTTAGATGCATGTATATATTTTTTAAACTTTTTTTTAAATTCAACAGCAGGTAAGAAATTTTATTTTTATTTGTGTAATTGCAAATCTTTGTTTTACATTTTTTATCTAGTTCTAAGAAGGTCGCATGGACAACACATTTTAATTAATCACTAATTCTTATAAATACTTTTGCGATGCTTCATTTATGCGTTTTCTAAGACTATCTGCATCCGACATCAATACCATAAATCGATTTTCCTAACCAATTAAGGTTACGTGAAGAATTTACTGCAAACTACTAATTTAAAGTTGAATTCTGTTAATATTTTCTGCATTTTATATTTTTGAATACTCTACATTAAAGCACTCTAATAGAATCACGCATGTTTTGAATTTAGTTTGTCTATTAATTGAGTGTTCAAAGACACTCGTAATAAAGTTATCTCTGAAATTTATGCCGTACATCTTAGCTTATGTCATACTGTTATATGCAAATGTCAACCATCAGAAATATCTAAAACATTCTAGTAATATATTCTCAAAGAATTACGTTAAAGTCACAACTTATTGAATTATAATAAATGTTGTAAATGTTTTCCGCTAATTTTTACACGTAAGATTGTTCCATGTTAGACATATTTAGTAAAGCATTAAAGTCAATTTCTGCATAAAGTCGTGAAATAGTGCTTTTGGGACATCTTCACCGTATACAAGGTATTTAAATCAAGAATTTTTTTAATTTGGAAAAAGAAAGAAGCTTTACAATGGTATGAATTGTCCCCGCGATAATCCAAGACAAAAACAGTAGGTTGCAAGGATTCACCGATTTGCCAACTGTTGCAAGAGAAAGGGTTGTAGGTTTACTCTTCAGCATATAACGATAATTAATAGATACCTAGTACCAATTAGGTAAATGGTAAAATTAATAGCGTCATTCGTTTTCCAAGAGAGTAGATCAAGATATCTCTCCTTAATTATGAATTACAATCGGTTGATTTTTTACGTTCAATTACAAAGTACTGTACTACCTAACGCGCCTTTGTTCATAAAATTTACGAATATACATGAAATTAATAAATGTTAGCATAAAATGATAAATCGCTCTTTGCTTTCTATCTAAAAATCGGGATAGTTGTATTAGCAATTTTATGAGCACTACAAATATTGTAAACCATTAGCTTAATAACTGATAATGCAATATTATTATCGGCATTTAAGCAATAACAATTTTTTGTGAATGAGAGTAAAGAATAAATCTAAGTAGTTCTATTTTACAAAATATTTCTAACTTAGGATGCGGTCTATTCGTTCTGTACGAGAATTATCAAGACCGGATAAACATTATGGCCAAAGAAAGTGAAAGTTTTCAAAAGTGATCCTCTTCACAAGTATTGCGATCTTTACTAATGAGTCTGCACTAATATAAAGCCGGTCTGATATATGGTCGGTTTGAGCATGAGAACACAACTTTCTCTTCAAAATTTCATTCTACTTCTCGACATAGTCTCCTTTTAGCTCGATACACATAGTCCAGCGTTTCTCCAATTTCATTAGGCCATCCTTGTAGTACGATTTATCAAGTCCTCAAAAATATGCAACAGTTTCCCATTCAACTTCCTCACTTGATTTGAATCTCCGTCCACCAAGCTACTTTATCAAGTTTGGGAACGGGAAGTAGTCACAGGGAGCTAGATCAGGAGAATATGGTGGACGCGGAAGCAATTCGTAACGTAGTTCATCCAATTTCTGCTCAGTTTTTCATGATGTATGAGCTGTTACGTTGTCATGATGAAAAATACTTTCTCTTTTGCCAAATGTGGTCATTTTTTCTTTATTTCAACGTGAAATAGGGCCAGTAATGGCACATAATAATCTTCTGTGATTGTTGTTTGCGTTTTAAGATAATCGATAGGTATTACACCTTGTGAACACCAAAAAACAGTCGCCAAAACCTTTCCAGCTGATGCAATCACTTTTGCTTTCCTTGGTGCACTTGAACCAGCTTCAAGCCATTGTTTTGATTGTTGTTTTGTTTCAGGTGTGCCGTGGTGGATCCATGTTTCATCGACGAATCTACACAAAAATTTATCTGCATTAAGTTGAAACATCGCGAAACATTGCTTTAAAATGACCATACGATTGAGTTTTTGTCCGATTGTCAACAAATTGGGTACCCATCTTGCTGACAGTTTTTTCATATGTAAATATTTATGCAAAATGTTACCCACACGTTCTTTTGAGATGTTTACGATATCAGTTGAATCACGCATTTTCACTCGTAGATCTTCCAAAACGAGATGATGGATTTTATCGAACATTCCTTTGGTGGTTACTTTGATTGGTCGACCTGAACGATGTTTATGAATTGTGCTTGTACGACCACGCTTAAATTCTGTGAACCAATAAACCACAGTTGAATTCGCTGAAGCAGATGTGCCATAATATTTATCAAGCTTTTCCTTTGTTCCTTTCGCGGTTTTTATATGCAAAAAATAATGCTTAATTAATGCACAAAATTCGTTTTTGTTCAGTATTTTAACACAGTCACAAGTTACTCGCTTTTTATGACGGTAAAATATAAACAATGTCACATATAGCACTAAAAATTGACAAGCAACCTACTAACAGATTGTATTTGACAGAAATAATATATATTCGGTGATTAGTGGCGCTATTTCTTGGAAACCAGCTAATTATCAGACCGACCTCATATGTTTATCATCCGGAATGTTGTAATTAATTGTAAACGTGAAAACGCTTACTAAATATTCGGTAACCTAAAACTTCATAGATTACCACCCTACGTATTTACTCGGGACCTGACTTAAGACTTTACAATATTAAAAGATGTATACGCCTTTTTTAGCATATAGTGTTAGCTCTTTCTTAACATTACTAAAGCATACTGAAACGTTTGTTCTAATTTATATATTGTTTCTTTATTGTGCACTGATCTGACACAGTACTACAAATAATTTGATTGTAAATTCTACGCATAATGTTACACATTTTATATTTAAAAATTACAACAAAGTATTACATTTTGTCAGATTAATTTAATACTTTAATTCAAAGTTAATTGAAATTGCGATAATGTATTTAATAAATTGTAAATATGAAAATATAAAGTCGACACTCAAATTACATAACTTTTGAACCTGTGATATATATTAGAGAGTTTCAAATGAAAAACTTAATATAGTTCAAAATTTAACATAGTTGGAGCCGTATATTTTGTTTATATTTAATTTATTATAAATTTGTCGTTTATATTTGTTGTAGATAAAATCCTTCTATTTCTCTGTAATTGAAAATAAGACGGAGCATTGTCGTTTAGCTGACCATCAAGATTACTAAATATGTTTCTCCCGATATGGGTAAACATGTGCCTTTTTGTTCGCCATTCGTTGTTGAAATCTCTCATCTTTCACATGCATTCTCATGTGCTGTGATTACTATTAATCAAATTTATTTTGGTTAAAATATTTTGTGTTGTTAATCCGTTTTGGGGGTATTCAAACCTTCAACCTCTAATTCGTAAATTGTGAAGTTATTGCTAATCGTTCGCCGGTTACGCGATAAGCAATTGTGTGATTATAATAGTTTTAAGAAGTACTAGCTCTCTAATTCAAGCCTTCGGGAATCTGTTTCTCAATAAATTTGCGTGTTCATTCCTAATTATCCTTATTTCCAATACTTCCTTCTACCAAAAGTAGCACAAAGAAGCACAGTGTAGTCCTGCAAGGTAAGTGTTAAAATAGTTAAAACCTTTTCCACAAATACAGTCCGCTTCGCTCCTTCTAATTTATTGTCGCATATCATACAAGCATATAGCTTTCCCTGTAAACATGAAATTACACAACTTCCTGACATCCTATAAGAGTTAAATCACAAAAGGTCGGTAAAACACCAGTCTTCCTCAAAGTGTTTTCTAATATACTTGATTGTAACGCGAGCTACATGATTCCAGGCAAAACTTTGATGTGAATAAACTCTATTATATTTCGTCATTACGGTGTTGATTAATCAAAGCATTTAAAATAAGATTTTTAGCCTAATTCTCTTCAAAACATATTGGACGAATTATTCGTCATTTCAGCATAATCGGCGATATTAAAATTTCTATGAGCTTTAATAATTCTTGAAAATAGCAATGGTTGTCAAATATTCCATATTCATATTCTGTGAATCAACATATCTATTCAGATGAAGCTACCCTTCATCAGAAAAGAAATATAATGCATAATTCTGAATATTAATAAGAAGTGAACAATCAACTTGATTATCCTATCCGTCATTTAAACATAATCTTTCATATTTACAAGATTCCTAATATTAAATCTGCTTTTTGTAAATTTAATACAATTTATAATACACAATTGTACCGTGTATTCCCGAATTAACTACATGCATTAAATTTTTTTTTCTACATTTGACCCTCAAAATTACATTCACTAGTGTTTCACGTTAAGAAAGGCTTTTTATAGCAAAACATATAGTATAAAATATAAACAAGATAGCAAACTAGTATATAAAACTACGTATAATACATGTGGTCATTACAGTTGAGATCAAACAAAGCAATGATTCAAGAAAAGTCTTTCTTAACACACCAGCGGAATGATGATTTGAATTAACAGCGACTGAATTTAATGAAATAAATGGTTCTAAGTATCACTGCGAATGAATTTAATTAAACTAACGATTTTAGTTGCCGCCGCGAATGAATCCAATTAAATAATCGAGTTGCAATAAAGAAAATAAATAATTAAAAATTATGTCGCCCTCATTGCCTCCCCGAATTAAATAAATAAATGAATTCAATTATAATAAATAAATTAATATATATATATATATATATATTAAGGTAGAATTTATCTCAGACCTAGATAAACAAATACCCGGAAAAAAAAATACATTCAAATTTAAAAAAAATGATTTTATTAAACAATAGTTGACTCAATATTGTTATTTTTACAGTGAATATTATTAGAAGAAAAGATTTAAAAAAATACTATAAATAAAAAT
>JAHWXV010445120.1:0-14940 GCA_024586415.1 Phrixothrix hirtus
TATATATATATATATATATATATATATATATATATATATATATATATATATATATATATATATATACATATAGGATGTATCATAACTGCTGTATGAAATTTTAGCAGCATAGATATACAGTTAAAAAGTCAACATTTATTAATTAAAAATTATCATCCCACATTTAAATTCACTCATTTATATAATAGAATGAATTTAAATTTACTCATTAAAATTTGTGTGACATGGTAAAGCTATCAATTTCATTTTAAAGTTTATTTTGTGTTAATATACGAAAATTTTTAAAACAACTTCATATAAAAAATGCTACAAGTTAAATGCATTTTGCAACAGTTTAGTAAAGGTATATGTCTATAGCTTAATAACTTCAAGCTATTAAAGTTTATGGTTTTTGTGACAGATTACCATACCATCTACTAGAAATAATTCGAGTTATTTTACCTTTGCTTTTATTTGCAATTTTCACATATAAATTTGCTTTAAGGATGGTGGTAATATTAATAGATCACTGTAAAATAAATGTTGATTCACAAATAACACATTTAAAATGATATGTATATAAGTGAAACATATGGTTGTTTTTAATAAAACAATGAAATTACCTACAGTGAATTTCAAATTTGAAATATCACACCCTCTTTTAATGACACATTAAGCCTATGTAATTGTCAGAAAAATTATTAATCTTGTCTGGCATTTCTATTGAGAATTTATATAAATAAGCATTTGTATTTTCCATTCTTTTATAGTCAGCTACCATCTCTTAAGCACTTAATAATGGAGTTACGTTATACACTGTATCGTATGGTTACTTTACATGATGTTTATACCATTATAAGTAATACAAGTGTTGGAAAGTTAAAAGTGGCAACACATGTATAGTTCCAAGACTAGTTATTGTACAACTATCAAAGTTTTATGGGTCTCCAATAACCTTTCCTTCATGTATAACTTTTTCCACACATCTAGGAACCTCTCAGTACTTGTAGCAGCGTTGCATTTCTGGATGTCTGTGATGAAGGTCCGTGCATTGGCATCTCAAAGTGGTTGCTTCAATTTGGAAGGAGATTGAAGTTGCAAGGAGTCATATTAGAGGAGAAAGGTGAATCTCAAGTACTTCCCATCCCCATCTTTTCAGTAATTCCCTTACAATAGTAACATTGTGGCAGTGGGAGTTCATGCAGAACAATAGGTATTTGTTCTTGGAATTGCGCCATTTCCTCCATAATGCTGGCTGAAGATAATGTTTCAGGAATTGGTGCTAATATGCAGCATTCTCAGTTTAATTATGAGAAAATGCATGGTGTACTATTGCATTTTGGATATTATACACCACTATCACCATCACTCTCATGTTCCTGGTTCTTGACACAATTTTTTAGACCTTGCTGATGATGGATACCATCATTCACTTGACTGGTGTTTGAGTTCCAGTTTGTAGAAGTGTACACAAGTTCATCCAACATGATGACTCGCTCTGAACACATCACTTTTTCTGTTGAAACATGCAAAGTGGTTACCTGCCAGGGCATAATGGTGCAATTTTTAAATGTCAATCAGATGGTGTTGCATCCATCAAGATGCAAGTTTGTGATAACCTAAATTGTGCAATGTGTGTAACACGGTCATGTGTGTTGTCCTTACGTTGAGCTAACTAACATGTTCATCAAAGCTAGGATAACCTGGACATGGCAATCCCCTAACAAACCAGGACCCTTCCACAATGCAGCCATCCATTTGACAGCAGTCCTATATAGAAGTGCATCATTGCTACAAGCTTCGTGGAGAGTTTGGCAGCACTGCTAAGTGTTTTTTCAATGAGTCACCTGTATTTTGAACTAAATCTGTTGTTCCTTCTTCAAAAATATTACATTCTGAATACCTTACATGGATGTTAGAGTGGTTGACCTTGATACACACACAACTTCATGATACCACAGCACTCAACTAACACATTCAGCACCAGTGACACTAGGTATATTACACCAGTCTTCCTATTCTCTACATCATCTGCTAAACATATTCTCACCTTGTCTCTTAGTAGGATGGGAACAGTGTCACCACTATCAACTTTGCAACCCTGAGATATTTAGTTTATTTTTGTCAATATTGAATTTATATATGCTATTTTAGTTTATATTTAACAAATTTTTACCCCAAATTAGCAGTGCTTTATCAAATGCTACAAGTGTTATAAAAACTTACCTTTTATGAACATAAACATATGTTTGTTAATTCACAAAAATGAAACTGAAATAATTTTATGGCATTATTTGTATATTTGTATATTGTTATTTAAAAACATCCAAATTAATTCAAAGAAATGTAATTAAGATCATATGAAAATTAGGTCTCTTTTAAGAATAGGAATAATTTGATGCTTAATTATACAGGGTGTTCACGATATAAAAAGCATTATTTAACACATGTGTACCCAAGCCCTTTGTGAACATAAATCTGTAGGGAATTTTTAATCTAACAAAAAAATTTTGCATAAATTTTCACGTAAAAATCTATCATGGATACAGATCTGTAATATTCTTTACCATGAAATGTATTTAAAAACATAAATATGACTGTTTTGTTGACGAAACAACTTGTTACCTTCACTATCAGAGTACTTTTTCGAGTCAAGGTCGCCAGCTGTTTTAATAAAAATAATCGAATGTATTTCTCTAAATCATCTAAGTTTCCTTGTATGTGGTAAAACACTATTGCTTATTAATTATAATTATTTATGCATTAATTATCATAAACTTATTTGATAAATATCTTAAATTGACATAAGTTTTATTTACATTAATTTGTCTGAACATGGCTTTAATGAATATAAATTACACAACATTTTAATGAAATTCTTTAATTATTTAGATTTTTAATTATTTTCATAAAATTTAAATTAGACACAAAACAACCGAGTGCAAATATTAATAATATGAAGTTATTTTTTTTATCAAGAAAATTTAACACTGTGTTAAAGCGGTTTTGTAAAAGTGAAAGTTATCCCTTTAAAGTCTAAATTATTTTTAATCTTTTGGTAAAAAATAATTTAAATTTGCATTAAATTTAGTTCATAACAATTTATTTGAAATGTAACGAAAATGTCACGATCTTCTTTAAAACTTTTAAATTCAATAATACAACTGTAGACATTAAAAATTGTATCTAACTGTTTTTCTATTTTAAGGAAATTGCAAAACTTGTAGAATTAACAGATCACTAGAAATTTTAAGGAAGAAAATAAAACTTTTTATTTTAATCAGTAATAAACGTATTGAGTATTTATAATAATCAATTGATGATTAATCATTAATGATGCTCTGAAATCATATGCGTTCATTCAGCTTTGGTCAGTGGCTAAAGATGTATGGCCAATAAGCTATTTCTTGCTAAGTACAGTAGCTCAAGTTAAAAAGCAGGGGCGGGCTGAAAATTTTAATTGCAAATATTTCGAAAACTATGCAGTTTGGAACATAGTTTAAAAGCATTTTTTGTTGCACATATTAAGATGTTTCTGCTATTAAAGTAATGTACCTTATATTGACGGCACCCTGTATATGACAACTGTAATTTATGATATAAAATATGAAAGCAAAATAAGTATCATTGTTAAATACCATATATGTATTTTTTGTATTTTATCTGTATTAATATGTTATATTATATTCGCCTGTTATAGACGAATAGGTATTTTTGTAAATATAAAAAATTTTAAATAATAATGCAATTACTAATAGATTTCATTATTATAGGGTCAAAATATTGATCGTGCATGTCAAGAATCTGATGTAGTCGTTAGAATTGGAAATAGTTTTTGTAATGTCACATCTTTATCTCGTCAACAACTTACATGCCGCCCTCCTGAAACTCAACCTCCTGCAGTGGATGCTCAAGGTCAAGAAACTGGAGAAGCATTACCTAAAGTCGTTGTCATTGTAGGAGGTTCTTTAAATTTTACTATAGGCAGTTTATCATATTCTTCGCCACAAGGTGTAAATGGCTCAATATCTAAACCTACTCTATTTGTTGTAATTGCAATCGGTGTTGTTATTATAATCGTATTTGTTGCTTTCTTAATTGCATATAGAAGAAAATCAACCGAAAGTAATCGTGTGCTTAAAAATATGCAAGAACAAATGGATATTTTAGAATTACGTGTTGCTGCTGAATGTAAAGAGGCTTTTGCTGAACTTCAAACAGAAATGACAGATTTAACTGGTGATTTAACATCTGGTGGTATTCCATTTTTAGATTACCGAACATATGCAATGAAAATATTGTTCCCTAATATGGATGATCATGCTGTTTTACAATGGGAAAGACCAGAGTTATTAAGAAAAGAAAAAGGGTTACGTCTCTTTGGACAACTCATCATGAATAAAACATTTTTACTACTCTTTATTAGAACTTTGGAGAGTAATCGCTATTTTTCGATGAGAGATAGGTAGGTGTTTAATTTAATATTTTAAGATTGGTTATAATATCTACCCTTCGTTTATTCAGATTACATTCAATTTATCAGTCAGTTTATCAAATCAGAAATTGACTATGTTTTATTAAATAAAGTAAAAATAGTTTGTTGTTAATTAAAGTTGTTATTAAATATTTTTATATGAAATACTAAATCATTACATAGTTTTAAATAAATATTTATTATTTTATTTACAGAGTAAATGTAGCTTCCTTAATTATGGTAACTTTACAAAGTAAAATGGAATATTGTACAGATATATTAAAAACCTTACTTGCTGAATTAATAGAGAAATGTATGGAAGGTAAAAGCCATCCTAAATTACTTTTAAGACGTACAGAAAGTGTTGCTGAAAAAATGCTCAGTGCTTGGTTTACATTTCTGTTGTACAAATTTCTTCGTGAATGTGCAGGAGACCCATTGTTTCTCCTATTTAGAGCTGTTAAGCAACAAGTTGATAAAGGACCTGTTGATGCTATCACTTCAGAAGCACGATATTCTCTAAGCGAAGAAAAACTAATTAGACAATCAATAGATTTTAAGCCAATGGTAAGTTTTGATGTGTGATAATTGCTTTTCTTAAAATTAATAAACAAATTAGTTAAAAATATGTATTACTTTTTATGCAAACTATTTTTGATTATATGTTATTTTGTAATTACGCTTTGGCATATTGAAATGATGATTAAAATTGATATACAGTTACTTTGAAATACTTTCATAAACCTAGACTATGTATTCCCTGCCCTTTATAAATTCACAAAGAAAGAAAGAAAAAGATCATTTGTTTTATCAAAATGGAATTTGAAAATCTATTAATTATTGTTTGAGAACTTTTGGCATCCTCCAAACTATTACTAAATAGTTATTGATGTTCAATAACTTTTAGATGAGTTCATACATACTAAATATCAAATTTAATTCTCTGACATGTGCTTTTATAGAAGTTAACTTTAAAAGGCATTCCCATGATTTTTTTAGTTCAAAACTCATTCTAAAAATTGTTTTAGTTAACCGTAGTAGAGTACTATTGACAAATAATAAGTTATATATGTACAGTTAAGAATGAGAAGTATATACCAAGTTGGAAATAAGATTCGCTTGAATCACAACTACAAAAAAGCTTTAAAAAGCACACCCTTCTCATAACAGCTGTAATTGAAGTTGCACATGTAATTTCTCTATTAAGAATGCTTGTAATACAACAACGTATTTTAGTAACCCCACATATTTAAAAAGGGGAGCGTGGTAATTATAAATAAACTTTCACTCTGGACAAATCTGTGTAAACCAATTTGAACCTTGGGGTGGACATGGACTTCTTATTCTTATTATACATCAGTAAAATTTATTAAAGACTTCATTTGTTATTAAAATATTTCATACCTGTAGCAAGGCTGTCTAATTTTTCAAAAACTAACTTTTTACTGTAGTTTGTGTACCTAAGAGATATTTTCAAAAACTTTTTGTTACTACTAATTAAATATGACATGGATTCTTTAGAACTAAGAAGTAAGTAATAATTTTAAATTCAGAGAGCGATTAATGTATAAAATAACATGATTAAGTTCAGCTATGTTAGATTTACTTTTGTGAGAATACTAAGTAATTTGTTTTTAACATTGCATTAATACTACTTTTATGAATCTAATTAAAATCTTTTTAAATTAGTTGATCTTGTTAATGTATCAATAAGACATATGTAGGTTAAATATTTAGAAAGAAATTAAATCCCTGATTACACTCGCATTTATTTTATATTTACATAGTTGGCAATCCTTTTTATAACATTATGACAGCAGTTTACAAATATAGTACCCCTTAGTTTAATGTTTAAAAATAGTATAAATGAGCATCTTTTGTGAGGTAGAGTTGGTCATTTCTTTTTATGAAGCAATTTCAAAGCAACACTGTATGTAATAGTTTTGTATCAAAATGGTTTAAATAGTTTAAAATATGAGTAAAGTATTAAATATCCTCTTTTATTAAATTAAATAGTTGAGGGATATTATATGTTTACAATTATCTTAATCTTAAATAACCACAGATAATGATTTTTTTAGACTGTGTATGTCTCTATTTCTCAACAAACAGTGTTTGTTGGTGGTCTGGATCCAAATACTGACAATGTTCCTGTTAAAGTACTAGATTGTGATACTATAAGCCAAGTTAAAGAAAAAGCTTTGGATACTATCTATAGAGCTACTCCATATTCTCAAAGGCCTCGTAAAGATGATTTAGATCTTGGTAAGTGTATTATTTTTCTCATAGGGTGTGATAATTACATACACTTTCGCTTACCTATTTAGAATGATTAAATGGTGGAATATTTACTATATTGATTTTATGTAATACTTTATAAATGTACAAAATTATATCCACTAAATTATAATTGTAAGCAGTGTAATTTATTAAGAAATGGGAATATAAATCTCATGTAACTAATATATTATCAATATTTATTTATAGAGTGGCGTACAGGAACTGCAGGAAGATTAATTTTGTATGATGAAGATAGTACTACAAAAATTGAAGGGGAATGGAAGAAAAGAAATACACTTCAACATTATAGAGTTCCTGATGGTGCATGCTTGAATTTAGTGTCAAAGCAAAGTTCTATATATAACCTTAGTATATTTTCTGAGAAAAATGACAAATCTCATAAATATGAAACTCTTAATCTTAGTAAGTTTAGTTCTGCTAGTCCGCCGTTAAGTCGTGCAACAAGCCCTTTGAATCATGATCACGATCAAGGCATGAAAGTATGGCATCTAGTGAAACACCATGATAATGATGCCCAAAAAGAAGGAGAGCGAGGAAATAAGATGGTTTCTGAGATTTATCTTACTAGATTATTAGCAACAAAGGGTACCTTACAAAAGTTTGTTGATGATCTTTTTGAAACCATTTTCAGCACTGCACATAGGGGTTCTGCTTTGCCATTAGCCATCAAATATATGTTTGATTTCTTGGATGATCAAGCGCTACAACATGGGATTTCTGATCCTGAAGTTGTACATACATGGAAAAGTAATTCCTTACCATTACGATTTTGGGTCAATCTTATCAAGAACCCTAACTTTGTCTTCGATATTCATAAGTCCAATATAGTAGATTCCTGTTTATCTGTTGTTGCTCAAACATTTATGGATTCATGTTCCACTTCTGATCATAGGCTAGGTATTCATTAATTCATATTCTTTACCGATTATATTATATATTTATTTTAAATGCAGGTAAAGACTCCCCAAGTTCCAAATTATTGTATGCTAAAGATATACCAAGCTACAAAGAATGGGTTGAAAGATATTATTCTGATATTAAAATGATGCCTGCCATCTCAGACCAAGATATGAATGCTATGTTGGCAGAAGAATCAAGGGTAAGTTCGTATGCTTATGTGATTTTTAAAATTATGTTAATGTGATAAAACTTGTCAAATTTTTAATACAATTGCTAAAGATAATATTAGTTCTGCTTAAAATTGAACTTATATCTTTTCCATATAATTATTAGTCTTCCATAGTACTGCTAATTTTGTGTGTACTAAGTACAGGCAAGACAATTACATCAATTATAATTATTATTACAATTTTTTGCTTATTATTCTTCTAGTAGATCTGAAACTTGTTTGCATCAATATTATGGTTCCCACTGTTACCAAGTAGCTCAAATTTCTATAAAGCTTTTTGGTGAACATGTGTCAATTTTTGAAATGTTTTATTTTTAATATTCCAAATGGCATTTTAATACCAAAATTTCATTTTTTCCAAATTTTTGTGATACATTTAGACTGATAGTTGAGAAAAACTACTTGATTTTAAAGATGGATAGCATAACATTAAATATTAAATAATATTTCCTTAACAGGTAGGGTTCACCATAGTAAATAGTTAAATATTCTTATCTAATAAAAGGAATGCTTTCCATTTTTGGTAGATTAATGTTAAGTAAAAAAATGTATATTCAACAGTTTACAAATAGTATGCAAGATAAAATTAAGAGTAATTATATGTAATATTTGATTCTTAATTTATATAAATCATTGTCTGTTCATTAAATAGAGGATCATGAGTGTATATATCATTTGAGCTTTTGTATCCAAGTGTCAAAATTTTATCATGAAAATGAAAACAATGTGGTTACAACAGATGAAACTTGTTTTCAGTTCTTTTTAACATATCACTATTTTAATATTGGAGGTTGTCTTTTTAGTCAGTCAGTCTTATATTTGAAAATAATAATAACTTGTATTAGTATCTTAAACCAGGATTCACTTGAGAAAAAATAAGTTTGGAAGATTGAGGAAAAGTTATATGTGTGTATATAATAAGTAATTTATGTATCTAACATATAAAATAAAGATAAAGAAACTGAGAACTATTACCGAGTTGCAAGAAAAACGACTTTTGGGAATGGGCTGTGCTAAATTTTGACTAAATATTTACATTGCATCTAATTTCATGTGGGGCTTTTGACTAAATATTTACATTGCATCTGATTTCATGTGGGGCACCAACAGGATAGAAGAATAATATTGGAAACACAGTAACTTAACTTTTTAACCAAGCTAGAGGTGAAATTTCTAGCAAAAAGAAAAGAAAGATTAGTTTGAGTATTTATAGTAAAATTGGTGTGATTGACTTACCTGAACAGGGAATTTTATTGCTGGAAATTAATGAAATGACATTTCTTTTAAAATCTAGTTATTAAAGTTAATGCATTGGCAGATGGTGTGCAGTCATCTGTGAAATTCTTCATCTAGGTTAATGAACCACAATGGAAGTGGGTGAAATATTAAAGCTTTTACAGCATTTGATTCAATTTATTTATGGAAGTCACTTTTCTTACATTGACTTGTTCCATAAAAATGTTTCTTCTTCTTTCTTGAGTTGATATAAAAAATTAAAGAAAAAATAATGAACTTTTTTCTTTTCCATGTAGATTAGCTATTTTATATATTCCCTGTGATAATAGTGCAGTGGATTTAGATTTAGATTGGGAGACTGTGCTAACCGTGCATAGAGATCTCTGTGATCAACAATCAGGATAATTATGGTTAAGGTAATCCAGGACAGCATCATCATAAATGATGCACTTTACCAATTCCTAATGGGTAGGCAATAAACTCTTTGGTCAAAAATGTGGTTATTATCATTCCATTTCGTTTCTTTTTTCCTGTCTTTTTTACACTGTGTTTATTATGTTTATTATTATTATTATTATTATTATTATTATTATATTTAGTTTATAGCTTACAGTCATGCTTTTAACTTAGATCACTAAGTTTCTATTAAATTTTTTAAAAATTTTATTTCCTTTTTATTTTTCTTTTTTACTAGGATTAAGTGTAAGAGCAGAATACCAACTCTGTTGGCATATTTGAACTTCGCCCTATTAAACAATTATATTTTAATTTATTAAAGTTAGGATTATTTTTATGTACGATAATTGTTTAATAAAAAACATTATTATTATTATTATTATTATTATTATTCACCCTTGTGAGTAAAAATAACTTTGTAAATGCAGGAAATTATTAATGCATGTATTTTTCTTCTGTAACTGTAACTTTAAAATTTTTTTGAATTAGTCTGTGTCTGATTGAAATTATTCAAGTAACACATCCTATAAGTTATGCAGGCTATTCTTGAATTATAAAAGAATTGATGGTTATTAAAGGAAATAATCTAAAGTGTACGCTATACATTTATTAAGACATATCCCATGATGAAAATACCTAGTTATATTGTGTCATTGAATTTAAAAATAAAAACCAATAAACATACAATATAATATATATATATATATATATATATATATTATATCATTAACAAATTCATATCTGATATATTTTTCAGAATAATATAATAAAGCAAGAATTGCCAGTTTTTTAATCCTAGGCCACATTGAACAATAAATTCGTTTGTTATATCATATTTCTATTGTTTCCAATCTTAGTTGTGTTCAAACATTTTTTTTTGCTTATCCTTTACACATGAAATTCTTTGGCAGGCTATGGTTTACTAGCTTTTGTACAGTAGTATGATAAGGTTTAATTGGAATTTACAATAAAATCTGACAAGTAATCAAATCAAAATTAAATTATTGGAGAAATATTTTAATATTATAGTATGTAAATTATTGTGTAGATAATGCTAAGATCTGTAATATTTTAATTTTTAGAGACTTAGGAATTAGAACCTATGTAAGGTGTCTCAGAAATCATCAGCATCTTAGTATAAAGTACGATTTTTGCAAAATAAGTCCTCCATTACAAAAAAATTTTTGAATCAATTTCAATAAAAGTATTGTAATTTCTCTGGACCTGTTACAGAACTTTGAATGAGTTGAATGTAGTTCTGAGCAATGCATTATATAGTATTTCAATACACATGTGCATTAAAATTAAAATAATATTATCTGCATGCACACACTATCTTTTCTTTTTAACCATCTAGTGTAAAACAATTAAAACCGAAATTAAAAATTAAATGAAAATTATTGTGTCAACATTAAATTTAATAAATCAAAACTTGTTTAATTAAATTTTACAAATTTGTGATTTTATCAACAAAACGTAATTAATAAATACCACAACAGTTTCATATGTTATTAAGATATTCCTTTTATTTAATGTATTTTGTGGAGAAATAAGAGAAAATTGAAAATAAACAAAAAGAATATGTGTCTATCAGATATTTGCAAATATCAAGTTCAAGGTCAGCATGTTGTAGTTATGCATTTAATTTCTAGACTTCCAGACACATTAACTTAGAATGATTAGTACTTTTTGGAAGCAGTAATTATTATAAATTACTTTATTGAGAAAGTTACTGCTATCATCAAGATTTTTACAATTAGTTGATGGTGCCTTTATGAAAACACTAGAACTTGGTTAGTGATATTTTAAACAGACTCACATTTTTAGTATTGTTTAAATAAAATGTCGTCTATTGCCACATTTCTTTGGCATTCCCTATGTCTCTACATCTTTGAATAACTGTTACAATTGTTTTTTTTCTTGCATATAATTGTCTTGTTTGATAAATATTACCATTACACTCCACATACCTATTAAAATCATATCACTGTATTCTTGCAATATAGACATTTTTAATAAGTTTAAGAACATATCTTGTAAGCACAAATATTTCAGATAGACTAAAGCTTTCCTGTACTATAGTGATATCAACATTGGATTATTTATTGGCATGCTAGGTCAACACTACCATGTTAATTTACAGGTCAGATTTGAAACTGTAACTATTAATCTCTTAAAGTATGTGTTTTAGAAAAAAATGTTTTAAGAAAATGTTGTTGTACAGTTTATAAACTGTTTACAGTTTTCGTAATTCTCCTTATTTTGAGACACCCTGTATACTATTATTACAGATCATTCACTCGGTAACATTTTATTATTTTACAAGTTTTGTCATAATTAATGTATGTATGAATTTTATAAATAAGTGCTCTTGCGCTCTTAATGTTTACAAATTTGAATTATTATGTATTAATTATGCAATTTATATTTTAGTTGCACACAACAGAATTTAATACGAATTGTGCTCTACATGAACTATATACGTATGCAATGAAATACAACGAACAGCTAATGGTAACTTTAGAAGAAGATGAATTCTCACAGAAGCAACGCTTGGCCTACAAATTAGAGCAGGTTCATAACATAATGGCAGCAGACGTGCAACCGTGATATTGGCCTGACCTGACGCATCCTACTGCGCCTCCATTGTCTCCCATAGCAGTGCCGCACCCGTCGGCCCCTCAGGAACTTGCCTGCTGATGAGTAACAGGATAACCTGAGCATACATATCCATCAGACTTTTTATATGTGTTGTTGGATCGCTGTTTAATTGTTCAATGTTGGGGTCGGTGCGCACTCAAGTGACTTTAAGTGCCTCTGGTAGAATTGAGTGATGTGCTGTCTCCATAAAATTAGTGTACTATATTTTTATCATCTGACAGTGAATTTGTTCATTGCTTTGCTGTGCTGATATTTCGGCATTAGTCCATATTATTAATATTTATGTAACATCACAAAGTCTAATGCTTTTTGATAATTGTATAATGAATGTACCTTATATTTATCATTGTACAGTTTAATATTTTTATATTTTGTTTGATGCAATCATGATGATTGTCTTCCGCATTTAAGGAAGCAGCAGGGTGTAGTATTTATTTGCGACCTCTCAATCATCGATCTCCCTATTTGTACATACTGTGCACGGGTCGTATCAATGTTGGTGTGTGTAAGTGTAATAAGGCTGTGTACATTCTCTTAGTGAACAGTACTGTGTCATCGCAGCAGCGAAACGACCGAACTGTTATTGCACCCAGCTCGTCACCTGTGTTCCTCCATGTATGACTATTATCATGTACATTCAGGTGGAATTATTTTCGAGCTGTAATTTTATCCATTAAATCATAAATTTTCATTGATTATTCTTCAAATTTTGTCTAACAAATCTGAGAATGATTTTATAATTTTTGGCAAATTTCTAATAATTCTTAACACTATTTGTTTTTCATACAATCAAATTATTATTAAATAAATATGCAATAAATAACCATTCATGTCAGTCAACAGAAATAAATATCACACATATTTCTAGGATACAAAGTTATATTGTTTTATCTATTAAAATAAAAATGGAATATTTATTGCATCTTTATATGTATTAAAATACACCAAAAGCAGTCTAATTATTTTATATTAAGCTTTTGAATCTATTATTGATCATTGGTATTTATTTTTAATGCTATTTTGATAAAAATAAAATAAAATGTCATGTTTTCCAGGAAGAGATTCTATAGAAAAAAATAGCTTTTCTTTTAAATACATAATAAATCTATATAAATTAATCATATGGAGAATAACAATTTATTTAGAATAATATTCATTTATTTAATTCTTTTTCTTGTGTTTTTAAAATTAAAATTTTTTTTAATATGCACAAATTTTTTATATAGTTTTTTTATTCATATTTTAAACATTATACAATTTTGTTTATTTTTAAAAGCATTTTGTAATATAACTGAATATTATGTAAAATTAAATATTATAGTAAACCCCTTTACAGGTTTTTTTATAATGAATCTTTTTAAAGACAAACATTAATTTGAAGAATACTCTTTGAAAAGAGTTTGTCGTCTATAAATAAATCTGAGGATTCTGAAGTTAAATTTTATTCTTTATTGTCAACAAATTAAATCATGTTGTCATTTAATACGAAATATAACCGTCCTTAAAGTATTATTGTTATCAGAATGCGTTCTACAATGAATCCTCATTTTGAGTTATGGACAACGCTGCCAAATCCAGTCTAGAATTACACAAGTGTATAATGATAACTTATTTTAAACATTTAACTGTAAATTTATAATGTATTTTAATATTTTATAATTAGTTTTTTTACCTCTATTTTTAATTTCTAGACTGGACTGCAGTAACAGTGTACATATTCTGTGTGTGTGCACGGTGTATTCATAGTACTGTGTGTAACTCAATTGCATTTGCAATAATATGAATGGTCATGTACTACTATATGTTTATTATAAAAGACTGAATGGAGTTATTTCAAATACTGAATAGAAAACATCTCTACAGTAGTTTTATTTAATTCCTTCTATATACCTCTAAATATTAATATTTAGCAAACTGATAAGTTAATTTCCAAAACTTTCATAATATGTAGTTGATAAATAGATATGACTTTAAGGAAGAAGATTTAATAAATACTTTTTATTCTATTGTTTAAAAAGAATGATAAGCATATATAATTAATAATATCAAAACCAAGGTTTTTAACTTTTTAGTGAACAAATCATGCAAAATACATTCAAAGGTGCACACTAGCTCATAACTAAGAGCAATTCCACTGTAGCTTATCTTCAAAATCATCAGAAATGTAATTACTGGCCAACCATTCTAGCAGGCTTTGAGTGGTGTGAAGCGAGACAGAAGGAACACAGTGCAGTAGAAAGGTAGTTACCAAAGTAGAATCCTTGACTTGTTTTCTTAGTATTTTCGTAATGGTAATTTAAGCCCTAATTCACAATAGATGTAACAGATAATTAAAAATTGATATGTAATTTAATTCAAGTATTTGTTATTACACTTTTCAGGTAAATCTTATGCTTATGAGAACATAAGGAAAGAGAGCTCTTGCTTAAGATGTTTCATGTGTCATTGCACATATACAATCTAGAGCCTAAACTAAAATGGCAACCTGTCATACGAGGGTTGTCTTTTAAGTAGTTACAAAAACTAGGAAAGAAAACAAATTTTTTGGAACAAGCTGTTTTATTGTTTTTCAAAATATTCACCTTTACGTTTTATACAATTTTGCATGCGTTCAAATCACTTCTCGAAGCATTTTTTCCACTCTGAAGTTGGTATTTCAAAAATGTGGTTTTCAAATGCTTCAACGGCCTCTTCAGGAGATGAA
>JAHWXV010445142.1:0-13419 GCA_024586415.1 Phrixothrix hirtus
AAAGGTACACATACCTAATATACCCAATATAATCTTACTTTTAGAAAATATTTGATTTTAATTCATAAGTCTGTACACAGATTTATTTTCTAATTTGTCTGGCCAATACATTTGTTTGCTACTTAAAGAAATTTGAATTTTACGACCGTTTAAGGGTTGATGGACAGCTGTTACTGGCAAATTTTAAAATTAACTATAAAGAAATAGAGGCGCCAGAAACCCATATTTTATTTTACTGTAAAGGACCCTTACGTTTGGTTACCTTGATATCCATGGTATAGGTTCGTTTGTGCCCAACTATCTGTTCGATAATTTCTTATTTACGCGGCATTGTGTGCGAGAGCACCGTCCTCATTGGAAATATACAATGCCACCAAGCTTAAAAAGGCCCCGGAAAATATGTGAACTAAAAATTATAAAAACGGCAGCAACCAATCATATCGCTGTATTTCAAAATGTACATTCTGCGTCGGATCTCATTTTAATGCCGTTTGACATTTTGTGGGTGCATTAAAACTTTCTTATTTTATATTTTTTCTTCCATTTTACGATCTATTTAAACCAAATCGTCTGTTTCAAGACGCCAGATTACCATTGATAAATCGATTTTATACATACGTCATATTAAAATGATGTATTAGGGTTACGTTAAACACGATAATAGCCGTAAATTATTATATTTCTTAAGGAAAATTAAGTAAACTTGCTATACCGTAAACTTTATCTTATTTTAGCTATACTGCATCATGAGTTCATTCAGAAGCTCATAACATTATTCGAAGTGTTGTGGAATTCTTCGATCAACAGAAAGCAGATGGTTGTTGGAGATTTCCTTTACTCATTTAAAACAACACAACAGTAATATTCTCCTAAATTTCGACATTAGTGATTTCATATTGTTTTATTACATTGTTCTATTAAGTAAATATTGGTTTTTATAATAAAAGGCAAAATGTTTGTTTTTATCCTTTATGGCTGGTTTTGCAGCTAACAATAGTTAAATGTGTTTTCTATTCTCTGCATAAATACTCCAAGTTTTTATTTTTTACTACGAATGTACATGATGAACTATTAACTTCCTCAGCCGCTCCCACTCAAGGATGCTTTAAGCTTGGTGGCACTGTATTCAGTTAATGTTTATTAATGGAATTTATATTAGTACAGTGAAACCTCTCTATTGACACCACGGGACACTGGCAAAATTTCCATATTAGGGAAGTGTCCACATAAGGGAGATATTCCTTCAAAATTAAAAATATTTTCGTGGTACTATCCTAGCTGCACAAAGTAAATTTGTAAACTGATCACCAAATGAAACTTTACTTTTGTGAACTAGTCAATTGTACAAATTTATTTAAGGTTTAATACATAATAAGGTAGCTTAAGAATGAAATTTCAAAATGTGGTAAACCCTTTAAAACGCAAGAAAAGCATTTTTAAGAACTACGTGGCTGAATAATGAAATTATGCATTTAGTTAAGTACAAATTTAAATAAGCTACTGAGCTTAATAGAGCAGCACTGAAATCTGTAAAACCTTTTTAAAACCGTTCAACGCTCCTACCTGATGTAATTCGTTTTGTGTAAACATTATCATAGTTTTGACCAGAACTATTGACAGAATATTGTGATATTTATCTTAAACATCACATATACCTTTTAGATAATTAATTTTCCCAATTGTATTTATTTCTTTTTAGCTTATTTAATTGCTTATTGCATCTATGTATATTGGTGTATATTTCTGGTTTAATTGTTTTGTTATTAAATTATATTATTTTATCTTGAACACGTTTGTTTAAGACAATAGAGCATAACTTAATTAATTAAATTAAGCTGTTTAGGTTCAACTAGACGACATCTGAGCTACATGTAATAGCTGATTATCAACAGTCAGTAACGACCCTGCAACAACCTGAATGGCAACTAAATCTAATTAAATATGTATATACTTATTACATACTAATGATTCAGCTGTGATTAGAAAAATTAACAGAGGAGATTAACAGTAATAAGTTTTCTTCAGAAAATTTTTTGAATCTGTCCTTGAACTGGAAAGCGCGTTAAAGGTTAAAATAGATTGCATGTTGTACTTTACTTAAAAGTTGTCCACAATAGAGAGGCAAACTGACAACTTGGAACAGAAAAGGACTGTCCATGTCCATATTAGAGAGTGTCCAATTGTGGACACTCTCTAATAATAAACCTTTATATTGATAGAGGGTTATTTTCTATATACTCTTATGTAAATGATTTGGGATAACGAAATGTGTTTAAAGTAAGGGAGTGTCCATATACGAGAGGTGTCCACAGACGGAGGTTTCACTGTATCAAGTAAATGAAGTACTTTGCACTGTTTAGATTATATTAAAAATTTCATATGCAATTTGTGTATTTAGGATAAAGTAAGAAATATTAAATCCAAAAAGGTTCCTGCGGATGACGTTCAGCAGTCAGATGCTCAATTGCATTTGACCAATGGTGAGAATTCTTTTGGCTAAATTTCCAATGCTGCTAGTGTAATACTCATCCAACAATATAATCTTGCTAGCAAAATTTACATTGTCATTAAGCTATTAAGATACCGTCTACAAAATGCAAGCCTTTTCTCCTTATCTCCAGGAAAAAGAGCTTGAATATGATTAATTTTGTACGGCTTGTATCTACTTTTCTTTAATATTTACTGAGCATTTCTTTTTGAAACTCCAATTTGTACCTCAATTGTTTTGCAAGATATTTGGATTTGCCTCCACTACAGCAAAATACAAGTTCTTCTGATTTTTAATTCAGGTAGTTACACCAGCTATAGTATTATACTAAAAACTTTTGCAGAAATATAAAAATGGAAAAAATTACATGCAGAAATAATTTTTATTATAATTAGCATTATCAGGTTGTGTTTAATTTTTTGAAATATTTGTATAAGAAAATATGTATTTTTGTCAATATTAGCCATTTTAAAAAGTAGATATATGAATGTATATATATATTTGGATAGTATGTCAAAAAATATTTTTGACAATCCATTTTAAAAAAAATACAATTTATTACCGCAACCCCAAAATTATTCCTTTTATAAAAAATACTATGCATGCCGCTATATTTTACGTAAAAACTATATAAGAATCAATCTTAGCATTTCCAATATATTTCACACAAAAGAAGTTATAAGAAAAAATTGAAAATACGGAAATATAGATTTTATTTTTTTTACGAAAACTGAAGGAGATATTGAAAATATGATTTATTACAATAATTAATTCGAAACTGTAGGTACAGTTTTTACTTTTCTGTATTGTTTATTAGTAAGCGTATATTAGCTTTGTCGGTGGTGGTTCTACTTTTACATTCCTTCTTTTTGAATGTTTTCACATTGCTCGGCAGTTCTTTACAGTCCCAACGTTCTTGAAATATATTCCACGTACATATAGTCTTTTAAATTTTTAAATAAATAGTAATCAGAGTAATCAGGGAAAATATAAAGGAAGTGGCACACTTTTGAATTTCAGTTTGTAATGCAGATGTCGAATGCATTGCCATCTTGAAAGAACCCACCTTCGTGTCTTTACCATTTGGTTTTTAACATTTCTCGTAGTTCTGTCAAAAGTGTAGGATAATAATCTGATGTAATTGTTTGGCCTTTCTGTAAAAAGATATTAGTAAAACACCTTTAGATTTACAAACAATAGTGGGCACAACTTTGTTGGTTTAATTATACTAGGAACTCTATCGATGACTGTGAATCACTGTGTCACCATTCGTTCACACCTCCTTTGTTTCCGAATCGCCATCATTAACCCTAGCTTTTGTTAATTGTAATAATTCAGTCAAATTAATTATCAAGAGCTTTTGTAGTTAAAAGTTGGCAACAAATTTCAGCACGGCCCCTTTTTTACAATTGTATTGATATCGTGATACTCAACTTGCGGACACTTTATTCATATATAACCACTTATGTAAAATAACTGTACTGATAAATCACTAAATCCTTACATCTTATTTACCTTAAGTGAAGCAATTTTTGCATATTTCTTTATTTTGTGCTGCTATTGCTAAGCCGTTTCTTTCGTTATCTTCCAAGCTTAGTGGTCTTCGTTTAAGTGCATCTGACCACTATCTTACTATAGACATATATGAAGTATCATATCGTTCATACCTAGAAATTCTCCAAGCATTGAACGATTCTCCTAAAATGATATCCTACTCTATTAAGAAACTTCATGGCCGTGCAGTACTGAATTTCTTCCATCTGGCGCTTATTAAAGTCCTTAGTACAATAAAATGCAGACTAATTAACATTAAAACTCATTACTGTGCAGAGTAACAACTAATACTATCTAAATTGTGACAGTAGAGTGTTTACTTATTTTTGTCATAGTTAACTCAGATCGATCGCCTCCTATTAATATTATCATAACCCGCGTTTCAATAACTTAAAAGTATTTATAACTATTTTGTAACGAAACATGTGTCTGTTAACATAAAATTAATAAATCCATAAACACAAATAATAAGTTTCAAGCTTTATGTGCTTAATTAATGAATTTTCTTCGTTTTTCAGTATGACTTATTAACTTGTTCAAGAGCTAAATCTAAACTCCATATTTAACAATTGCATTTCATTCATTAATAAAGTTTAACTCAGAAAACTTTAAATATTAGAAAGCCAATTCAACATTATTTGAGTTGGGTATTGACTTTCTAGAGTAATACTAAAGTATGTAAATTAGTTTTAAATTACTTTACTATAATAGTTGAAAAACTTGTGTATGCATTACTTTTAGGTCTATGCACAACATATCCATAAATTATTATTGTCGCCAACTGAATAATTATGATACAATAATATCTATCTGTCTTGTATTTAGATATCGTTATCCATCATTATTACAATTGGTTAATTGAAGAAAAATTATTTCCTATCTAAAACTATTTGTAATTACTTATTTCATTAAGCCAAGTGTAAATAAGCGTCAAATAACCTTTTGGTCTTATATGCAAGTATGTTAAAATACATTTTTCATTTAAAATTTTTTGCATAAATGGAATACATTTTTATATTTATTTATTTATTATTTCGGTTATAGTTCGAATCCAAATAATACAACATGGTAAATTTTATCACATTGTACAACCACCACTACAAAAATATTACTATACGTTTTGCGTTAACGACCAAATTCCTATCAAGTTTGGATGCAATAGACAGTAATTTGCGAGACATACAGTGTGGGGCACAGGATCTTGATGATATAGGAATTCAATGGAACAAAAAGTAATGCGGAAATCTATTTCATTCTTTCTCTAAGTAGAACATTTAAAGTTTGTTTCCGCAGTTTTAAAGTTATCAGGCAGATTGTGTCTATTATTGTCAATACACTGCGTTAATCTAACTCGAAAAATTCGTTCAACTCTTTCCAGCATATCAATTGGTATGTTCCTGACAGACTCATGGATATTGATCCTCAGGTGAGCCAGGGTCATGGGACGATCGTTGTAAACAACTGATTTGAGATAGCCTCATAAAAAAAGTCGTAAGGAGCTAAATCAGGCCACTTCAGATCGCCCCTCAAGGAGATAAGGCGTCCGGGGAAATGTTGCCGGAAAACAGTCATTGACACTCGCGCGAGGTGCATGCCATGGCCCGACCTACTGGAATCACACGTCTCGCACACTTATCTCGTTACGCATTGGCAGTAAAAACTCCCGAATTATTCAGACAACGATCAGATTTCACCAAAACTGCCCGTTCGTTCTCTTCCAAAAACCACGAACCACTTATTTCAACGCGCGATAGTTCAGACCAATCAGTGAGACGTTGTGCCTGTAAGGGCCGTTCGTAAAGTTAACTGGGATCCTCAGGGCTCCAATAGCACATGTTCTGCTTGTTGGCACATCCTAAAAGATGGAAGTGAGCCTCCTCCCTAAATAAGAGAGAGTTTAAGTTGAGCACGGACAGCCGTCAGGGATAGACGTGTTTTTAACAGTCTATTCTGTCAGCAGACGTGCACTTGTGTATATTAGTGTTTGTGATTTGTGTGAATTCAAGCGGTTCTTAACGCTCTTTTGAAATTACTGCGGTGTAGTGGCAGGTAGTTGGTAGGCCCTCGCCTGCTGCAAAGCGAATTAGGTCAATCACTCTTGTGAACATCCAGCACTCGCTTCGGATCCGAGTGCATGGAGAGGCTGCTAACAGCAGTGAAGTGTAGTGACCAGTGCCTTGTGCTTTGTGCTTTTTATCACAAATTAGCGCTATTTAGCACTAAAGTAAGGAATTTCTTTAAGGGTTCAGTGCTTTTTAGCACTCAGAAGAAGTCAAGATGTCCATAGAAGAGCAGTTCAAGCGGCTAAGAGACAAGGTCCAGCACCTGTCGAACCAAGTAAAGGACCTGCAGGGCGAGAACTGGCGACTGCGACGGTAAGCAGCAGTCAAAACTTGCGGAGTCAGCGGCGAAAAGTCGAGTGCAGATGTCAGAAGAAGCCAACAAGGAACCGACCAGGCTATCCTTCCCTCCCTCTTTGAGGCGGTGACGGTAACGCCGTCATCTTCGGCGGTCTCCTCCATCCCGGAGGAGGCAGTAGCTGCCTGAAGCCAGCCTAGACCTGGGGCTATAAAATAGGGGGGATTTGCGCTATATCAAATCCGCAAGGGAATGAAAAGGGCCGGTCCCTTAACTTCCGCGTCTCGTCCGGCAAAGTTGTGCAGTAGTTTCGGCCCGCTCGAAACTATTGCAGAACAGGAGCCGAAACCACCATCTCCTAGGCCCACTCGGTAATCTGGATACACAAGCCGAGGATTTCTCGTCGTAATTCAGAAGAAGGACGACTAGGTGAACCTCACCAGGGGATTCAGCGCCGAGCAAATTAACTTCGTTAAGCCCAAGCAGACGCAGGATGGAATCACAGTCCATCCTGCCTCTGTTCACGACTTCAGGGCTATGACGCGTTTCTTGGACGTGAAGGAGGTTACCTTACACACGTTCAAGCTTGCGGAGGAAAAGCCTCTGAAGGTGATCATCCGGGGCATCCCGGAGGCCGTTGCCGTAGAGGGGATTTTCTCGGACCTGAGCTTTCCGGTGATCTTAGTTCACCGCATGTGTAGCGGATCGACCAGATGTCCAACACTTCTGGTACTGGTGATCCTGCCCAAGAACGCCGAGGCGAAGAAAATCTTCGACATCAAGGACGTCCCGTACCTTGTTAGGGTTGAATCACCGAGATCACGTTCGATCATTGGACAGTGCCACCGCTGCCAGAAGTACGGACACTCTCAAGGTCTGTGCGTTGCGCCTCGAAAGTGTGTGAAGTGCTCCGGCGATCACTACTCTGAGGAGTGCGTGAAGCTGAGAGAGACCGCAGCGACCAGCGCAAATTGCGGGAAAGGGCACAACGCGAATTTTCGCGGTTGTGAATGCCTCCCAAGGTTGGAATAGCGGCAGCCACCACGGGCCGTCCACCCTGGAATTTCCTATGCCAAGGACGCCTCCAGAAGCTCCGACTTCCCTAGCCTCCCAGCTATAAATCCTACTGCCACTAGTTCGGCAATTCCTGCAGGTCCCGCCCACACTGTGGAAACGCCCAGCCCGGCTTCTAGCCGGCAAGATGTGGAACCAATGAGTATGGCTAACCTTGTGCAGTTCCTGAGCTCCATCGATATTCAAAATCTTTTCCAGGTCGCTCGTAAGGTCGCTGACGCTGTCGATAGTGTCGTTGACAATATCGGCGTTATCGGCGCCCTTACTGGTGTCGCTCCCAATATCCGTTTCCAGTTCAAATCCGGCCCGTAAATGGATCACACCATTTTAACCTAGTTCCCTATAGACGGACTACTGGAACGCCAACGGACTTATACGGCAACGAGATGAACTCCGAGACTTCGCCGAAAGGTTTAGTTTGGACGTAATCCAGGTCTTCGAGACTCATCTACGTGCTGCAGACACACCCCGACTTCTGAACTATTCCTTCTACAGGAACGATCAACCCAATGCACGCGGAGCTGGCACGGCGATCTATGTCAAATTGCGCATAGACCACTATGTTTCACCTCTCCCAGAACTCCACATCATCGAGGCGACCGCAGTATCGGTGGCTGGTGGCTATTTATCAACCGCCAAGGATACCAATCGACCGTCAGGACCTGGATAATCTACTAGACAGCCTTTTCTCGACTATCCTTAGTTGCCGACCTCAACGCTAAGCATCCATCATGTAAGTCAGCAAACCAACCGAAATCGAAGAATACTTCATGACTTTTCTGAAATTAATCAAACTTACATCGATAACGAACCACTCGAACCAACCCACGTCTCAACTCTAGGCATCCGAGACATCCTGACATCGTTCTTCTCAAAGATGTTCCTGTTCATCACGAACTCACCACCGTCCAGGACCTTCATTCCGACCACAATCCCGTCTTGGTTTTGCTAGGCAAGGAAGCCAATCCTCCCGACGTGGTGCAACGCGTCCCATGGCCCGCTCTCTCCTCTCACTTGCAGCAAAGTCTTGGTCGTATCGAGCAGATACGTACCGAGAATGAGATGGAGGAAGCGGTCGTCCGCCTCACTTCTAGGATTCAGGATTCTATCCCGTTTGCGATGAAGTTGAGGAGGAAGCCGAGTGAGCGAGTTCTCCCAGAGTATCTGAGGGAACTCATGAGAAAGAAGAACCTCGCCAGACGCCGTTGGCAGCGCTATCTTGACCTTACGGATCGAGTGCTCTAGAATCGTCTTGCAGCACAAGTGGAGTGGAGCTTAAAGGAGCACTACAACAGCATGTGGGGGGAGCATATGACGCTCGAGTAGATGGAAACGCAGGATAATTTCTTATGGAGAATGACCAAAGCCCTAAGGAATCGTAGAATGAACGTACCGCCCATTCACGGTAAGCGCGGTCTAGTCTATGATTCCGCAGACAAGGTGGAGGCATTTGCAGATAACCTAGATCTGCAATGGACTTTAAAGTTCCTGCATCCCGATCTTGACTTCATCGAGCTCATCGAAAGTTCAGTCAGGCGTTGTATCGCCGCCAGAAACGACAGTGAGGACAACGCACACCCTACCTACATCCTTCCCGCTTCCTCGAACAAGATACGTGATTAAATAAAGCTATGCAAGCCGCAGAAGGCACACGGTCCCGACAACATACCAAACTCCGCCCTCAGGGCCCTCCCACGCAAGGACATCGCCGCAGTGAACATCCTGGACGCGATGTTGAGACTTCGACGATTTTCTTCATCCTGGAGATCCGCTGACGTCATCGTCCTTCCTAAACCCGGAAAAAATAAATCCTTTCCGCAGAATTACCGCTATATCAGCCTTTTCTCTTATCTGGGAAAACTGGCAGAGCGAACAACTCTGAACCACCTGAAAGATGCAACCGAAAACGCAAAGATCCTTCCCGACGAGCAATTCGGTTTGAGACCGGGTCACAGCATCACCCATCAGATGCTCCGTCTGGCCGAAGAAATCACCGAAGGTTTCGCCTTCAAATACGTGACAGCAGAAGTTTTCTGGATGTCCTAGAGGCGTTTGACAAGGTTTGGCACCAGGGATTCCTGTACAAGGTGCTGGAAGCAAACTTTCCTCGGAATCTCGTTCAGCTGATTGCGTCCCATCGTAAGGATAGGTCATTTAAAATTAAGCTGTAGGGGCGTCGTTCGTGACCAAGGAACGCAGAGGCGGGGTTCCGCAATGGTCCCTCCTCACTTCGTTGCTTTACACCATCTTTTGCAGTGAACTGCCCATACAGACGAACACGACGCTCGCGCTTTACGCTGACGATACCGCCGTCTTATCCCGATCCCGAGATCCAAACCTGGCCCTCAGCAACCTCCAAGCGGCGGTTCTTGGGTTGGAAACTTGGTTCCGAACGTGGAGAATCAACGTCAACGGGGAAAAGAGCACTGTGGTGTTCTTTACGCGTAGACGTGCACGCCCTCTACAAGAAATCGAAATGTTTGTCACTTCGATTTCTTCGGAGGACGAGGTTTGACAGCTAAGTGTCGTATTCGAATCCCGGCTGACGGGGAGACACCACATCGACTATTGCACTTCGCGCGCAAAAGCCGGTATGTCAGCATTGTACGGTTTGTTCAATCGCCAAAGTAGACTTTCATTGGAAAACAAGGTTAGGCTCTATAAGATAATCATCCGTCAGACATTGGTCTACGCGGGAGCCGTCTGGGAATATGCCGCTAGGTCGTGCTTGCGTATGGCTACAGATGCTCCGTGGTTTATGCGAAATTCGCAAATCTACGAAGATTTAAGCAATCCTACAATCGAGCAGTTCATCCATGAACAAGCCGTTAATTGGCATTCTTTGTTTTAGGACAGCTCCAACCCCCTCATCTCCGGGTTAAGAGCCTACGAGGAAGACGCCGGAAACCGTTCACGGCGGCCCAAGGCGATTCTAAACCTCCGTGAGTGGGAGGAGGCACAGAAAAGTGCGACTTCGTTCACTTGAAAAAGTGGGCGGAGTCATACGATAACCGTGGCTGCAAATACCTAAACATCAGGTCGTGAATCGTTCAAGACGTAGGTGTAAAGAGCTTTGATTACCTTGGTACACCGTCTGCCAAGAGGTTCATCGTTGGTTCGCTAAATAAAACAAGTTCGTGGCATGCCAGGAAGCGCCTCACATACAATTTATTGAGCAACAAAATCGCGTGGATTAAGTTCCTGCACCACAGTCAATTTCTAGGGATGAAACATTGGTCCTGCATGAAGGATTCGCCTCACAAAACGAGCAGACTACCCAATATCAGCTGCGTATTTGCGAGCAGACCACTGAGAGTATCGCAAAACAGAACACCTGATTATGTCGATGTTTTGGGGTCACCTTGCTATTCGTACAAGGTTTTTTTCTTCACATCACCAGTTTTCCTGAAGTTGTTTACCCATGAACCAATGGCTGCCGGGATACTACCACGGGACCACGGGGCGCGATATTAAAATGGGTACGAAACGCACGTTGCGTTGTGATGATCGAATGACCGTTAGAAAAGTACGCTTTCATGACGAACGCACACTTCACCATCGTCCACTCTATGTTAGTAACTAAACCACGCGCAGTAAAAATTGTATGTACCGCCTATCCCTATCCTCCTCAGAGCAACCTTCGCTTCAGGTCGCAAACGTCAAATCAGCAAGTTACTCTGACACACCCAATATACGAAGTGTATTGTCAATAATGGACGCAATCTGCATGATGTCATCTTTAAAACTATATAAACATTAACCTTAAATATTGTACTTGATGGTGTAAAAAGGATTAAATCGGTATCTGCATTACTTTATGTTTAATTTAATTTCTAAATCAGCAAGTTACTTTGTCCCACCCTGTAGAAATTTTGTCAGATTAACTATTATATCATATCTCCCTGAACTTGAATAGATATTATCCTAAAATATGCATTTTTCATAAAAAAATCATTTCCTGTAAATTTTTTTACCTGTTTTGAAATTAACATAGATAAAGTCAAAATCTAAAAATACTGCGCAGACCGAGTGAGCAAAAAGTGAACTATAAAATGTATGAAAATCAATATAACAATTTTTTACATATTTATTACTAAAAATTAATTTTACATGAAGTATTGCGAATGTAGTTTTATTCAACGTGATCCCAACCTACTTGCACACATTTTTGTAGGCGTCTTCTAAATCTAATATAATAACCTTCAATCGTAGCAGCAGGAATTTCCTGTATTGCTTTGAGGATATTTTGTTTCATCCTGCTTTATTATGATCTAATCTCCGTTTGTATAGATTTTATTCCAAATATGGTCAAGAAAAGTCACGCATTGTTAAGCCGGATCTTCGACAACGCTATGCTAGGATTTGCTTACCCCAGGTCTAATTTATTTTTCAGGGAACGAAGTTACTAGTCATTGCTGAATTAAAATAGCTCTAAGCACTAGATACCCGTGACACTGAAACTACCAAATTTTTTGAATTATTGTTAAGTACTAATTATTAACGTACAGTTTTATTTTTATACTAGTCAACTTTATAATTTTAACAAGAGGGTATTCTCATCATTACTTTTGAGTGGGTGTAGATATTAGGCATTAATAGTTAATGCGATGCGACTTATGTATTAAGAAGTGCATATGTAATATAATAAATGTTATCTATGCTGAAGCCGCTATATTAGTTGTGTAAGTGACAGCAGAGAACTTGCAAATCGGCGTTTATAGACTTTAAAACTAACAGAACTGTTTAATAAAACTTGTAAACTTCACTTTCGTGCTTCTAATGTTTTTAAAAAACACCCTTATGTCGCAAAAAGGGTAATTACCGCAGTCGGCAGAATTTGCGAGGAGTCCAATATCGCCTAATACTTTAGTTTGGCATCCTGATTGATAAATCTTAATCATAAATCTTAAAGCTAATTTAATAAAATTTCCATTGTTCGGAGTACGAGCATCGTTGGAGGAAAGACGCATATTTTCGTATCACTTGCCTATAGCATTCGGAAGATATGACAATAACCGACTAAGTGAACCGTCCTCTGCAAGGCCTGGCAATTCGAGCCAGCTGGTTAATTAAACATTTCAATTAATCTTGTCCTATTTAGACGTATTCTTATCTATTACCATTATTTACATAGCTGTATGAAATATAATGTGTTTCAAGTTCACTTATATTCATGGTTAAATTAATTTAAAAATAATTTCTTTTGTTTTAAAATTAAATTAAACAATGGCATTATTATGCTGGGGTATTTCATAAACAAGAAGATAAACAATGTGAACAATAGATCTGCAGTTTATTCAAATATGTTGGTGATCTTATCCTTTACTTCTTCAATTGCGTTATAAGAACCTCTTACGTAATTTTCTTTCATGAATAATTATTAGAGTTGATAGGACTAGCATCTACAGGACATTTTATAAACCCAAAATGTATTATGCGTAATTTTATGTGTATAACCGCGATTTAGAATAAATGTTCCATATTTTTGAATTATTATTTAACCTTTTAATGCTCATATGAATTATCTGCCACATTTTAATCCTAGGAATTCGTTTAGCTTATGACTGTAAAGTGAATTTATTGTGCTCAGTATTATAATATTAGAGCATGGTACTTATTTCACTGTCTAACATTTCCCAACTAAAGGTTTTTCTAAATTATTAATCGCTTCTTTTTACGTGTGTTGCAAACAAATAAATAGCTATTCTGGTTTAGTGAAATAAGTCTGAGTTGTATATTTTGAATTTTCGTAAAGTGAAAAATAAAGTGATTTTTAGAAATACAATAAATAATTCTTTTGATTTAACCCATATCAATTGCGCTGGCGAGTTAGCTCACATATAATAGTTATAACTAGGGGGCGGAATATATGCATTTAAATGCAGCCAAAATATGCGCATATATATGTCTTGTTTGCCTTTAAAATATGCACTTATATGCCTTTT
>JAHWXV010445164.1:0-13057 GCA_024586415.1 Phrixothrix hirtus
TATATATATATATATATATATATATATATATATATATATATATATATATATATATATATATAATATATAATTTTTTAATATGAAATAACTTTAAATTTTATATGCTGATACCTAGTACTTTGAATTAAATAATTTTATTAATAATATTAGGGTCTTCTTTAATTAATTTTCTATTTCAATTTTATAAAGTAGGTAAGCCTTCTAAGTACATTAAAATTAATTTAAAATAATATAATTGCATTTGACAATTTTTTACAGTTTCTTATTTTATTTAATTCTTGTTTTTACTGATAGGTTATTTTAATATATGTGAAAAAATTAATAAGCACCCTTTTGTTTCTATAAGGCTACATATGATTCAAAAAGGATCCATGCATGTATAGTTGGAATGAATCACTTGCATTCACTTTAAGTAGAATTCTAATTTCTCTATAAGGTGAAAAATGAGTGATGTTTATGTTGCATATCTATAAGGAGCAGGTGACTGTATATGTAAATAACATTTTTAATTCTGAATATTAAAGTATGTATACACCGTATAGGATTTTGAATTAGAAACACCGTCTTTATGAAGCCATTGCATTCTATTGTAAATACAGTCATAAAGCTATTAGGATGTTTATAGACAGTAAATGACAATAGTTTTTTGTCTTAAACATTTCACAAATGTATTTAGTATTAATATACATATTTACATTTCCACTATTCGATCATCTTACAAATAATTAACAGTCTCCATACTCTCATAAATAATAATCTTCATCTATTTTACTTGAAACGATGATGTGGATGATTTAAACCAATAAGCAAAACGTTTTAATAAAATCGTTTAATAATACACTTGCACATTTTGTATTGAAAACTAATAGGAATACAATTTCTTCTTTTTTGCCCAGCATAAATTGGTTCACCTCCTTTTTATATACATACATACATACAGACAGACAGACATACATATCTAGACAGACATACATATCTCACTCCTTGCAAATAAAGTACAAAAATCACACTGCTATAAACAAAAATTCCTTGAATTATTCAGTATGTGAACACATTTTAAAAATTTTAGGACTTTATCAGAATTTCAAGACTGCCCCCTCGTTTATTTTTTAATTTTAAAGGCAGGTATTATTTGTGCACACAATAAATTGAAATTTAAAACTCAAGGATTTTGTTTAGGTATATGCGACCTTATTTTTTGCTTTGTGAATTTAGTTTCAGGACCGTACGGAGAAATTTCTCTTGGGGGAGTAAAATTCTTAAAAAAATGGACCTTTTTACTTTCATGCCAAGTTTTGACATAAAGTCAACATTTCACCCACTCATATCTTTCTCTAACTTTTGTAAAATATCAGAAAACTGTATTAATAATTACTAATATTGTTTCTAAAATCAATCGAAAATTATGGACCTCTACAAAATAGGAGTGGTCGTCGACCCACCTCGACCCCTCCTTGCGTACGGGGCTGAGTTTGTTTACATAGTCTACAAATTATAAGAAATTGAGTTAAAGAATGTTAATATTTCTATAATTTACAATGTTATTAGCCAGGATTGTTATCAATACAATCCCAAAGTGATCATAACAAGTAGTTTCTACTATATTTAGCATTTTTGTAATAGAGACTATAATATATAAAGATTCCCTTTTAAAAACTATTTAGCCATTATTAATTAAATAGACAAAATAGCTTGCCTATTATGTTTAAATAACTAATGATTTTAGGCTGACTTATAAATATAATTTTAACTACTGTTAGTATGCAAAAATTTCTTCCACGCGTATCGTCTCAATTTTTTCTCACGAGTTGCTTTTGTTAACATTTATATGTTTACCAAATTTCAGGAACGTAATTACAATTAGTATCAAGCAAAAAATAAATATGGCTTTTTCATAAAATCAATTCAGTATTACTTAAAATATTCATTATTTTCATTTATAACAAAAAAGAAAGCTTAAAAGTAGATTATTTAATTATGTTCCAAGATATACATACGTATGTACAGTCATTCACGAAAGTTTCCGTACATCTATCTGAAATACGTTTATTTGACAATAAATGCATCTATTAGCAAAATATTATATATAATAAAAAAGATCAACAAAATAATAATAACTGAATAAACTAGAATACAATTTTTCAATATTAAATTAATAAAATTTAATAAAAGTAATAATTGCATCTCCCAAAAGTGATCGTATACTAATGAAATATCTTGTATAATCCTAATTAAATAAAATTTAACAATTCGTTAGGCCTTCACTAGTTTCAAGAACATGTTAACCCTTATGCTTGGGAATAATCCAACACTTTCCTAAAATTTATTGCAATATTATGACATTTTTTTCACGATGTTCGTTTTGGGGATTATTTTTAATTATGGCATGTTTCAGCTATTCATGCACAATATAGAAGTTATGATTAGGAGTTTGATCATTCTGGAAGATTTATAGGATTTTCAAGTGTAATTTTGCAACATCAACTTTCAAATAGACTTTTAGAATATCTAAATATATCCTTTTGCTAGAGTTGTATCCATAGATACTAAACACCACACCTCAGTTGCTGTAATTAACCACCAAGCCTAAAATTGGAAAATTAAGTTTTATTAGAAAGTTTTAAATAGTTTCCCCTAATTTTTCCTTTTCTCTTTTGAATCATGGGGTAACTGTGGGATTAATGGTCACCATTAAGGATAATTAATTTTACAAATCAAAATACAGCAGATACTAATTGATTAATCCCAAAAAGCTTCTAATGAGAAAACTACCTCATTTTATATTTAATACAATCCTAAAGAAAATATACCAGAAATATTCAAAGAAAATTTATAATAATTTTTTTATTAAAAATGTACGACTTGCACCAGTTTTGGACATACCCGAATAGGTGATGGACATTACCAGGTTGGAGTAATGGGCATGCACAGAAATTGAAATTTTTCCCTACATAAATGTATTTTTGAATACTGGACATTCTTATAAACCACAAATTTGTTAGTTATACATTTAAAACAAATTTACAAGTTCACAGATCATTCGACATTTCCGGCACGGTGTACCTACAATCCTCTGCCATTTTTGAGTTTTAGCTCTTGTATTGAACATATTAGATCATCATTAAAATAGAACAGTATGCCATCCTTTATTGGCCACTTTCAGTCTAGACCTGTTTTCGCCATCGATGTAATTTCAGCACTTTCTTCATTTTTTTTAGTACTAATCTTGTAAAGAAGTATCTAATACACTAAAATATTAAAAATTTCGAAATTATGTATCGGGATAATAGTTGTCTTCATATTTGACAATAACATATGTATATTATCAGCAGTTACAGCAGTAGATTCTGGATCGCTCTTATTAATCCTTGTCTTCGTATTGTATACTGTTATCAGCATTGCTATCAGAAAAATAATCATTACTTTGATTAATCAGCGACTTCTTTCTCATTTTCTTTTTGGACATCATTTCTCCTTCAATTTCTGGTTTCTGGTTTATTTTTAAGCTTAATTTTATTATAAAATTTCTTCGAGTTAATTATTTGGAGCATGATTGTTGTCAACCATGTGACAACAGAATTGAGCTCTCCAAACCTTAGAGCCCGGTTTCCATTGTCACAGGGTTGATAATGGTCATGCTCCAGATAATTTTATAATAAAATTAAATTTAAAAGAAAGCACTTATTACAATGACACCTATTTAGCAATTAAGTTATAATTTTAAATAAAAAAACCATTATACGTATAAGGCTGTTATACCACTATGATAGCCAAAGGGTTACAAACAAATAATTGGTTCTTATAAATTGAATTTTGTTTCTATTTTTAATGTTAAATATTACTTAAATGTTAATATACAAAATATTGTCAAAACAAAAAAAATTGATCTTACACATATTTTATTCATTACAATCAAAACTTTCTTGGAAGATGAACTATGAGTAGTTCAAAATGTTTAGATTGCTTTATAACAACAAAAAAGTGCAAACATAAATAAAAATGCTAAGATATTACGTTTGTTGTTCTTTATATAGTATCATTTATGGCTTTCAATCCTAACTAGTCACTTATTGAAATTTAAAATTATTTCTCAATAAGTCCATTACTGAAATATGTATGTTTAGAAATGGTCACCTGAGTAACCATTAATAGTGATTATCAACATTTTTCGTTTCAGTAGTGGTCACTCCTTGTTAAACCTAACGTATTCAAATCCAGGTCAGGTGAACTAATTCATCTAGATTATCACTTACCGTACTATGTAAACCTCAACAAACGTAATTAACAACTTTCTTTTGAACTTTAATTCACTTAATTCACTAAAAATATGCTTGGGTAGCTGCTAATGGAAGAATATTGCAGCTGGATATCAATAAACAACACAACCAATAAAATTCTATATTTGACATCAACGTGAAGTAGGGCAGTAGTTGATGTTTGTCAAAGTGTGATATGAACTACTCGACCATAAGACACCTAAAAGGTATATATTGGGGCGCGATTGGAATTATAAGCCACCTCTCAACATCAAAAAAGTGATCATTATGGTGCAGTGCCCATTACTCCCACAGTTACTCTATATAGTAAACTTACTTTCGCCAGTACAGATATACCCTTTCCATAATTCCATAGATTTATTTTGGTGTTTTTAGGCAAATTTTTCCATTTTACACGATTTAGTTCAGGCATAAATTTATTGCGAGACAAACGGCCATTAGCATTCTTCTGATGTAGTTTACACTATGTTTGTTGGTTGCGACTTTTTAATTAACTTGATTCAATTATTTAGTTAATCGAGCGGTATCTCATTATTTATTTGTTTATATATTTGGGGTCAACGGCTTATTAACTTCGTTAGAGGTGCCTCTAATGTACAACTTAAATGACACATACAACTAGTACTATTATTTACCTTGTTACCTGACTTGTGTAGTGTTTAAAATGAAGCTTCGTTATTTTTATCGAATAAATACAAAATGTAGGTTTAAGTCTATCTATTAAATTCAAGTTAAAATTTATGTTATTTATAAAATAAAATAAAACTATTAAAATAATAAAACCAATAAAAGAAGTATTTGGATTATTTAAAATAAATGATAATGAAAGCAGTTAATATAAGTCTACGATGTTTTGCCTTACAAAACGAATTTATACATTTACAGTAAATAAAACATTTGTTGAAAAAGATTATTCTAATACTAAGGGATTATGTATATACATTTCTAACTGAAGGTGCAAACTACTGATTACCTGAATTTTAAATAATAAAATTTGGTGTGAGACAACACACGACTTTCTCTTACGTACATAGATAATCAATAATGTAAATGTCCACATGATTCAAATATTATTACGTTTATTTTGTGAACGATAATAGTAACGGTCACCCGTCCAAGTTACTGGACACGAAAAACCCTTGCTTAACTCCAGAGACTTTCTTTTATAACTCGCATCATCGCATTTTTTTAGGCAAACTTCTAAGTTCACGTAAAAGGATATTAAAGGCATAAGAACTGCAGCAAGTTTCAAAAACATTGTTATAAACGTTTTCGAGAAAATCGCAAAAACCTTAAACATGGCAAGAATGTAGTGGCACTTCCGGTCATTCGATTTTAACTAAATTCTTTTCTTCTCATGTACGGAAGATAGAAAACTTAAATATAGTTTTTGATTTTCATATATGATTTGTTTTTGAGATATTCTGTTCACAACTAATACTGCAAGTACTTCGGGTTACTCGATTTTCAAAAATTTATTAGAGAAACTCCTTGCTTAATATCAAACTAAATTAAGCAGCTAACAAATATAGTAAGTTTAAAAAAATCGTTAAAACCAATTACAAGAAAACCGTGAAAATGAAGAATTCGGAAAATATCTAAAAATGACCGATATAAAGTGGTACTTCTGGTTATTTGATTTTAACCAAATTTTTGATTTTGCATAGAAAAGCGATTATGACATCAAATATAAATTTTCATTTACCTGGGATTTTAGTTTCATAGTTATTTTATGCAGAGTTAACGGAGAAAGTACTTCCGGTTACTCGATTTACCAAAAATTTTCCGAGGAACCAGCTTTTTTTAAAAACATGATTTTCGGACTCAGGGGACCCCAAAACGTGTATTTCCACTAAAATTACGACATCGAAAATTTTGGACGAAAACAATACTTTCTCTATACTATATTTCATATAGGTAAGAGAAAGTAAAAATTAAGAATGAAACTCAAGATATACACTTTTATTTAGATTTAAATAATTCAATATTTTTAAATAATAATTGAAAATCTTTTGAAATTTAGTGTTTCGCGTCACTTTGGAATTTGAATTATTTTAATAATTTGCAAACTAACCTTTATAGTATAGCAGCAAATTTATTGAATTCCTTCTGCTGTATTTGTTTCACAGGCTGATCCTTTGGAAATTATTTCTTGGGTTTAAAGCGGAGTAATTGTCCGCTGTGTTTACAGGTGTACCAAATTAAATATAAGTTGATCCTTCTCTAAATTAATTTTAACGATGAACTTGTCACCGTATCTTGGACTGCATTAATTTTGTTACTTGACTGATCCACTGTAACTGTGCAACGTTTCATCAATGCTGGTTAATCAGGAAAACACAAATACTTTTGGTGATTACAGGTTATATATAACCTTTTCAAAATTTGCTTATCTAATACGGTGGATTACATTTTGAATTTCAACCAATGCATTTAAATTTGCTTGTTGTTTAGATACACTATGCGTGTCTTTTAACAAGAAATTAGTATTAAAATTTACTTAGGGACGTTCTCGGTAAAATTGTAAAGTTTCCATGCAAATTTTAAATATGCTTTCTAGTGAGATGGTCATGCAAGACCTTGGCTTTTCACATTTGTTCAACAAATCTACAAATTTCTATCCTTTTAACAATTTAATCTAAAGGGCTGTTATTAGAAGTTAATTTAAATTATTTGTACCTAAGAATTTTATCTATTCTTAGACATGTTGGTGTGAATTCACATTTTTATTTTAATGTGGCATCAATAGCTAAAAGTCTTTCGCGTGTCCTTTTTCACTTGAATGACTATATTTGGAGCACTTATTCTCAGATGTTCTCATAATCTTTATAAAACACTTCTTTGATTTCGACCACTTCCTTTTATTGAATATCCTGGGCATGGTAAATTTTCTACACTTCTGATTCTATCGAATTATTGTATAACTTTTCTATACTGTGGAATGCGTTTTTTTGATAATTTGTGCCATTTTATATAAAAAAATTCCCATAATATACCATAATTAAAGAAGTATCGCTAAAACGAACATTATTACAATAAATTTTAGGGAAAGGTCAGGTTTTTCTCAGGCATGGATTAACTAAAGTTCTTAAAGCTAGTGGTGGCCTAATGGATGCTTAAATGTTTAAGATAATATGAGATTCCTTTTAAGGGCTGTAAGTAGACCCTACAAATACCCCAATAAACGTAAAATTAAAAAAATTCGAATACAAGAAAATGTACAACGAGCCGCCATTCAGACTAAAACTGTTAAATCATTCATAAAATTATAACTGACCTACCTTATTAATTTACAATAACATACACTTTTACAGCTGTAGCACGCACTTTGCGATTTGTTTAGCACAATAAATAATGGGATAAGGGGATTGCCCTTTCACACAATTGAAAGAATTTAGAAATAATGTATACAATTTTTTTTAATAATTTTGAAGAAGTTACTTATGAATAACTGATAATAATAAAAATAGAGTTTAGTCATGCATCGTACTAAGACAATGTATTTAAATGTAAAGACAGCTTAAGCAATTACTTATTGACATTTTTTAATTTTACACTTAAAAATAGATTTTCATTTTTGAAATTGCGTCACATAATCCTACGTTTAAAATAAAAATATTTTAAACACTTTGACACGTTTTAGACTTTTGGTTTTTTAACAGTAATCAGAGGAATGGCACAATAATTTGCCCAATTCCACTTTGAATAATCAAACATTGTTTTATACGCATTTTAATAAAAAAAAGGTGATACTACAGGAATATTGTAACAAAAACAATCTTATTGATCAGACTTAATGTAATTATTACTTTACGTTTTAAAACTTTCAAAACAGTTTTGCCAAACATTTTCTTCGGATACATAATTAATTACCTAAATGGCCAATTAGATTGTTTTAAAAATTCCAGCTACATTATTACAAATTCCTTTAGTATCATATTTGTGAAACTGCCTCGAAACTACAAATAATTAAAAATGTTAATTGTTAATGTTAATTCGCTTACAGATTTATTTCAATCTAATTTTTCATTTTATAATTTTTAAATCCATATTAATTGAATCATACCTCTGTAAATACTTAATTATTACAGACCTGTATACAAGTTTATTAACATAAAAGGGCCAATCAATTAAACACGGAGTAGATGGGCACAATTTGCAATTTAGTTTTTACTATTAAAACATTGGTTAGACAACTAAATGCATCTAGTAACTGACGTAAATTGGCATAATTTACTTTATCAAAATATGAGTCACTGACATTTACAAAGGTGTATCATTTTACAGTCTTGTTTTTATGTGTTTGCTTCGAAAGTTATAATAAACACGTACAATTCTGCTCTACTACGGAAATGTTTATTTAGTAAGAAATACTTACTCGATTATATTTGTATACTTGAAAGCATGTGCATAGTCGACTCGTCATTATTAAAAAAAAGAAATTTTTAGTATTCGTATTGCTTTTACGCTTATTAGGGTGTCTATAGGGCCTAATTTCATCCCTAAAAAAGAATGTCATATTATCTGAAACACCCTATATATGATATTTTGCAATTATATGTATTTATTTTGAAATGAACGCCTTTTAGATGGGCATACGAAGACTTTCGTGAGTGACTGTTCATATTTATTTTTATAAATTTCTGTTATATTTGAAAATTGAAAAGCTAAGCACACAATTTTTTCGTTTTGTAATTATTTACGAAAATCGAACAATAAATGCATTTAAAAGAATTTAATAAGTAGTCCTGAATTCTTTGCAAGGGCATTTTCAATGACACTATCGAACACCATTAAACAATAATATTTTATAGTTATTTTATTCTTAAAAAATACCTAGTAATCATAATGATATTGGATTTACCTTTAAGTCTTGATTTCTCTTAAAAGTCTTGATGCAAAGAGGACATTTGTGAGGTCTTAAATCGCTATGTGTTATAGAATGGGCTCTCAAGGTGCTATTTGTAGGATAAACACGACCACAAACAAGACATGGAAACTGAACTCCTTCGTGATATTCTTTATGCCGATAAAGATTGCACTGAGTCTTAAAACTAAAATATTAGAAGTAGAATGAACAAGAATTAATATAATTTAAATTAAAAATATGCTTACATTCTTCCACAAATGTCACATCCATATTTTCCTTTTGGGCGATGAGTTTCCAAATGAACTTTAAGATTCCCTTTAGTCGTTACCATTTTGCCACAAATTGAACAAATAAAATGAATACCGTTATCAATTTCACTTTGACTATGTTTGATAGTACCTTGTATTATATAATTTTCGCTTTCGCTAGAAGCACTAGAGGAAGCCCTTGTTATCGTATAATTTTCACAAGCTCTACTTTCATCAATTTGTAGACTATAGGTAGGGTTATTAAAGTTTAAAAGCACAATATGCTTATTTTGAGGAAGATGATTCCACATATGGCCTTGCAAAGCGAATTCAGAGAGGAATACTCTAGAACAATAACTGCATCCGTACTGTTTACGATTTTTGGGTTTAGACTCCTCCACATTGTCTTCAACGGGAATTAATTCTTCGTCATTTTGTTGACTTTCAGGCACACTCTCAGTATCAGATGACTCTTCCCTTAAATCATCATCGTCTAAACAACACTGAAGCAATAGCATTGGATCAACCTTTATTTCCATTTCTGTCACTTCTTCATTTTCTTTTGTTCCCTAAAATTTAATAAACATTTATATATTTTAAAGATTACTATTTAAATATATTTACCGCTGTAAGATATGTATGTAATAAACTTTTACTTGAAATGTCCTTTTCTTCGTTATTATTTAAAGTACTTGCCGAATCGGTTACCAATTTATTAAATTTATCTTGTATTTTTTCTGCCATTGTAGCAAATGTATGTATACCTTCTAGTTTTTTGCAACAGTATTCACATATCATTTTTGGCAGTTTATCTTCAATAGAGACCTAACGAAATACAAATATTTAGTTAATGAAAAATAACAGTAAAAATTGCACAGGCTGATGTATAACAATATGTCTTTATAATTATACCCTAATATAAAGATACTTCTGAATTTTATCTTGTAAATATAATTTTTTGCCTTCATCTCCAAAAACTAAAACGCCATTTTCTAATTCAGTTGAACAAATTCTGCATGATTGAGAAAACAATCGTTCCGAATCCATTTTCACTTATAGATTAAATTTTTTACATAATATTTACACATTTGATAAAAAAATTCACATATCTAACACCTCAATCATTTAGTAACTCCATACCTCAACTAATGAATATGCGCTAATAGCGTTTATTGCGCACACACATAATAGGTACAATTCATATAATTTCTGTTGCGTACTTTTTTAAAAATGTAATTCATGTAATCGCCAAGGTAAATTTATTTTATTATCGATTTATGATGTATACAATAGGTATACATTAATCAAGTGCTCGAATATTGATAACTTTTACACTGAATTTATTTAAGTTTAGTTATAACGGAAAATACTTACATGTAATATTTTTAATTGATCTTCGTCAAAATGCACGTGCTAAACGTTCGCGCCATATCAAAATCTGTGCGCGCAATCGCAAAGCCCTTAGACTTGTAGTTAAAATCAATACATCCACGTCAGCAATTAAAGCAGAAAAAATTTCGGATGTATTCTACTTTCTAAGAAAATAAAAAAGCTCCTTCTATAATTATCCTTGTTTTAGTTTACTTTGATCATTATAAAATTTTACAGAGGTAATAATGCACATTCACTATCACATTTACTTAGACAAACTGCTTATTGTTAAAAATCAATTGCAATTTTAAATATATCGAAAAAATCCTATTTTCATTCAGGTGCAATTAAATCGAGTTTAAACCTTAAACATAATCACTTACCTGTGATGTTTGATAATGATGTGTCTTTTAATAACTCGTGAATAATAGTAAAATCATTGTAATTTACGTATATATAAGTATACTAATAGATATTGATAATCACAGTCATACTATTTAACATAAACAATTAATCACAGGCAGACATAACAATATGCAATGTTTTTAAATACACAATTTATATTAAAAAACATTCTTCTTGAATACGTAGTGGATGCGTCCATGTTTGATGGTAGGGTATTACTATCAATACGCCCTTTAAAAAGGGGTTTTCAATTTTTTTTATAGGAGTAAATTATTTTCTTACATTTAACTTTAATATTAATAATGATACTGAATTACAACTATTAGTTTTATTCGATATTATTTTGAATTATCAATAAAAATCAACAAATTACGAGGGCTGAACAGTAATATTCGTACATTGAATGTTTGAATAATTTCCATTAACACAATGTAACTACTACAAATATTGTACTTTCATTTTTAATATTAAAAAATCTGGTGTGAGACAACACACGACTTTCTCTTACGTATATATGGTGTCCGCAAATGATTAAATTATTATTTACGTTTATTTTGGAAACGATAATTGTAATGGTCACCTATCCAAGTTACTGCACACGTGAAAGGCTGCTAAACTTTGGCAATTTTCTCTGATAACTTGCTTGAACGCACTTTTTCAGAGAAACCTTTAAGTTCTGGTAAAATGGCATTAAAGGCGTAATAACGGTAGCAAGTTTTAAAAAAATGTTATAACTGTTTTCGAGAAAACTGCAAAAAACTTAAAAATCGCAAGAATAAAGTGGCACTTCCGGTCATTAAATTTTAACTAAATTCCTTATGTCTCACGTGCGTAAGATAAAAAACGTGAATATAAAATTTCATTTTTATACGGTGTTTAGTTTTAGAGATATGTTGTTCAAAATTAATACTTTAAGTACTTCCGATTACTTCATTTTCGAAAGCTTATTAGAGAAACTGCTTAGCTAATATAAATCGGAATTAAGTAGCTAACAAGTATACTAAGTTTTAAAAAAATTGTTACAGCCGATTTCATGAAAATCGTGAAAAACGAATATTCGGAAAATATCTAAAAATGACAGAAATAAAGTGAAACTTCCGGTTGTTCGATTTTAACTAACTTCTTGATTTGGTGTACAAACGTAGTTATAACCCCAAACACAAATTTTGATTTAGCTAGGACTTTTAGTTTAAAAGTTATTTTATTTTGAGTTAATGGTGAAGGTATTCCGGTTACTAGATTTACAGAAAAGTTTCTGAGAAATAGCTTAAACTATATGAAAGGTAATTAAACGGCTAAGAAATTCTATAAGTTTTGAAAAAATCGCGGAAAACGAAAAATTTGGAAAATACCTAAAAATAAGAAAATAAAGTTATACTTCAGTTATTAGATTTTAACTAAATTCTTAATTTAAAATGGAAAAGGAGTTTGGACCTCAAATATAAATTTCCATTTATCTAGGACTTTTAGTTTCATAGTTATTTTATTCACAGTTAATGATAAGAGTACTTCCGGTTACTCATTTTACGGAAAACTTTCTGAGAAACCGTCCTAATTACATCAAAGGAAATTAAATTTCTAAGAAATGCAATACATTTAAAAAAATCGCTAGAGCCGATTTCGAGAAAACCGCGAAAAACTAAAAAATGACAAGAGTAAAGTGGCACTTTTGGTTTTCCCATTTTAATGATGTTATTGTGTTCAGGCAAATGCAAACGTAAATATAAAATTTTGTTTATATACCACTTTTCGTTTTTGAGATATCTTGTTCACACACAACACGCATGCAAGCACGCACGCACGCACGCACGCACGCACGCACGCACGCACGCACGCACGCACGCACGCACGCACGCACGCACGCACGCACGCACGCACGCACGCAC
>JAHWXV010445277.1:0-10232 GCA_024586415.1 Phrixothrix hirtus
TTTTTACGTTTTTTTGCGATTTTCTCGAAAACAGTTGTAACTTTTATTTTTAAATATGCTACGGTTATTATGTATTCAATGTCCCTTTACGTGAATTTAACATTTTTTCTGAAAAAATGCGTTGAAGGATTTTATCTGAGAAAATTTCCGGAGTTAAGCAGCCTTTCGCCTGTCCAGTAACTTGAATGGGTGACCGTTACGATTTTTGTTTCCAAAATAAACGTAGACAATAATCTAATCATTTGTGGGTACTATTGGCATATCTATGTGCATAAGAGAAAGTCGTGTGTTGTTTCACACCAGACTTTTTATTACAGAATCGAAAAGAGCACATTTTTTTATATACGGTAAGGCATTTATGAATATATGGCACATAGAGAAATTTCCAAAGAAAAACGATCTTAAAATTTGCCAACACTAAGTGATAGTGCAAAATTTAAAAAAAACTAAATTAAATGTTCAAATTGTACACCGTTGGCAACCCTATGGTAGCCAAGACAACTAATAAATTCTCTTTGAACAGTTTCAATAACTTTTGAAGATATATATCGTATATCTTGACCAATTCTCACTTTTAAATCGTCCAAATTCACCATCTCCACAAAAAGTAATCTAGGGGGTCAAATCTGCCCCCACCCCTTCTCTCTATCCAACGATTTGCAAAAACTTCATCTAAATAGGTGCTGCATAATAAGGCGATGCTCTATCTTGTTGAAAGAAAAAGTCATTCATCAGATGGTCAGGTTCCTCTGGATCTGACTACAAAGAGATTATTGCAGGGATGAGGTAGTTTCGAAGAAAATCCAAATATCTTGCACCGCTTAGGGCCACTCAAAGAAGTAGGGATCCTGAATTCGTCCGTCGACTCTGCCGCCCCGCACATTCATTTTTTGAGTGTTACCCCAGCGATACCCCATCATGCACCGTGGATTCTCGGTGGTCTAATAACGACAGTTTTGTCTACTGAAATAGCCGTTTAAAACAAAGATAGTTTCGTCAGAAAAAATTATTCTTTTGACCAAATCATTGTCATTATTGCATAGCCGTTGAATTGCTCGCAGAATTGATTTGATCGATTACAATCGTCTTCGGACAACTCATGAACTATGTTTACCTTGCAATGGTGATGTTTTGTTTTTTTTAAATTCTATAGACGGTAAATACTGCCATATTTGCGTAAGTGCAGAGTGACGATTTTCTTGCACTTCCAACAAAACAAGCTAATCGTCTTATGGTACTGAGGGTCGATCGAATTTAGGAAGAACACGAACATGCTCAAATTCTCTAAATTTTGCTTCAACTCTGCTGACTGTGTTTTGGATAATGGGTTGCAAATCAAAATGAGTTGCATTGAACAAGTCAACTGCTTCGTTTTGGGTGCACATTCTGTCTCCACAACCAATCATGTAAAGAATTGCAATTCTTACGCATTCAGTTAATTTAATCATTTAACCACTGATTTTACCAAACACCAAGACACGAAATATATTCTTTAAAGATATAATTACACAAACAATTAACGATTGCAAACTTTTATTGCTGGCAGCACTTAAGTAATTATAATTATCGGTAGCCATGGGAATATGTATCATCAGTAAATTTATTACTGTACAATTTTAAAATCATTTTACTTCAAAAATTTCCTTACCGTATGTATAAAACGTGCTCGTTTCATACTATAAAAAAACCACGGGTTGCCATTAAAAAATATCTCCCACAGCACTCATCCTGTATATATTAATTCAATTTAAAATAAAATTCGATAAATCCGAGTGGTTTTTCTAAAAAGTCGTCTCAGGATTTTTAACGAATTTATTTACTGCTTTACAAAAGCACTATATACCTACATAGTAGCTGTAAATGAATTATTTCATTGGTGACTTCGGGCTACCCGAATTACAGTTTAAAAAATATCTAGACGCAGTTTTTAATTATAGATATGTGAATGTCGTTTAATGAATAAAATCAAAATCATTTTAAATTATTTATAATTAATAATTGTGTTAAAGTATTAAATATAAAGATGTATAAAAACCTAAATATCACCATACAAATTTAAATTGCAAATGACAAACTTGCGCAATATGGAATTATTTCTGTCCATACTTTACCTCGCGTCCATCTCTTAAAGTGGTGCGTGTGATTTCTCTATTAGTAATGATTGTAATACAACAATCTAACGCCGCCCATTTTGAAACGAGGTTGTGCTAATGTCTACATGCTTTCAGTACCGACGGATCTATGTAAACCAATTTGAGTTTTAAGGTGTGTGTGTACTTTTGATTCTTACAGTACATTAAGATAGAAAATGTTAATTTTAATATTAAACTGTCTGTATCCTTTGTAAATTTAAATCTTAGAATAAAAGTGCTTAGGCTAAAGAAAGTTTTATAAAAATTTGAATTAAGCGTGAGAACTTTAATTAACTTCTAACCATTTGAAATTCTATTGGTTGTTGATGAAACCTACAATAGAAATTCGAACATTTTTGGTATGATATAGAATCTTATAAAAGACCTCAAGACGTGAAAACTCGGGCCTTTTTCATCATGTCACCGTTAAAAAAGCGTTTTATCAGTGAACTAGGCCACCATAACAACGTCGTGCAAACATAATTTAGCTTATAATCTGCTATAAATGGTCATATTATGAAACTGATTAACTCACCGATTAGTTACAAGAAACCAATTAATTATAAGGGCGAGATCCGATACATTCAATAAATTAATAATCATGCCTTAACGCCTATAATCAATGTGTTGCGCTTCAAAAGATCGAAATCGATTTAAGAGAATCTTCGTTGAATTTTTTAAAGGTACGGGGTAACTTTATTTGCTTATATTTTTGTAAATCATCAGCTCGCTTTAAAGGCAAAACATATTTTAATACATAAAATAATGGGATATATTTTGTTATACAACCTCCCTTCAATACTGTAAATAGTAGATCTAAGTAAATGTTCAGGAATACCTATTGCAGTCTGTGTAATTGATTCTTTCAATTGACGAATTGTCGTAGACTTGTTTAAAAATAACCTTTCTCTTAGATAACTTCAAAGCCAAAAATCGACCGGTAACCCTGTCTAGTGATAACGCAATTACTGAAAATGTTATGCAAAAACCGTTTTACCGCATTGAAGGTATGAGAAGGAGCGCCATCCTGGATGGATATGATATTTTTAATGTCATGATTTTGCAACGCCTGTATCACATAATTACGGAATATATTCAAAAACTCCCTCTGGTAGTTGTAGTTGATTTTGCTATTCCATTTTCAATCACTTTAAAAAGTAGCGTCCAATAATGAAGCAATTTGCAAAACGGTTATCTTTGAATCATGGAGTTCTTGTTAGGTAACTGAGTATGGATTGCTAGAAGATCAAATTCTACAATTATTGTGAGTATTCACACAACCATTGAGGTGAAAATGCACTTCGTCCGTCAAGATCATGTTATCAACTCATTGTAGGTTTCTTGAGCTTCAGCTATGAGGGAAACTGTCGTTGCCGTTCTTTGAATAATTAGATGGCATTCAATTTTTTAAGTTTGTACAAAAACAGTAAAGATACGAGGTATGACAACTGAATAATGAGACTGGTCAATTTACCTTGAATTGAGGCATTGCCTAGCAACGATAACCATTCGGCTACAGCAGTTAAAATTTAGAATTGCTATTCCAATTAGTAACTGAATCATTGCGTCATTTTACCAAAAATTATGATAGACTCAAAAACTAAACAAAGGGTTAATATAAAGGTTTTAGCAAAATTTGGATAAGTGCTACCCAAACTTATTGTACACTTAAAGGAGTTTATAAGGAGAAATGTACATCTCAAGGACGTATTTTTTGAGTAATACTTGAGGTTTATTGCTGACAGAGAAGAAAATGAGGGCGATAAAAAGCCCAGGCGCCCAAGGTCTATGGCAAATCATGGAAATGTCTAAAATATTCAAGTAATTGTTAGAAAAGACAGACATTTGAGCATGAGAATAATAGCTAAGGCATTAAACATCAATGGGGAAGTTGCAGACAATCTTTACACCATAATTTAAATATTAAAAAGGAATCCTAAGTTTCAAACTGAGCTAATATTTTGGATCCGGGTTTCTTTGACTCTGTTATTACATGTAATGAAACGTAGATCTTCCGGGAAACTAAATAAGAATCCATGTACTAGAAGATGTCACACTGTCACAGAGGAAAAGCTCAAATGAGCTAACGAAGTTTAAAGCAATGCTTGTCGTTTTTTATGTTTGGGGTGATCTGTCAGTTAAACGGATTCCTGAAGGTAAGACAGTTAATCAAATATTGAAGTAATGGATCCGTAAGAAGAGACTTAAGTTGTGAACAAATGCATGGATGTTGCGTCAAGAACTTCTCACCTTCCATACTTACCTAATCTTGCACCATGCGACGTATATGGTTTACGGTTCGGACAGCTTTGCGTTCAAAAGTACTTAATATGCTTAAATGGCATGCTAAAATTAACTTACGGACTCAAATTAGTTATAATAGTTTATCGTGTATCAACCAAATGAATAGTTATTTTGCATTACATTCGGTTAGTTTAATATGCTCCAGTCGCGCACTTCTCTTCGAATTTAGGATTTTAATTTTGTTCATTTTCAATACGGTTTTTTTTATATAAGTTTACATTACAAAACCTGCTTAATATATTTATGCATTCCGGTTTTATTAAATTTACTGCCTTAAATTCAAGCAATTATTTTAATAACAATTAAATACAAAATAAATATATAGTATGATTCTTAAAAGGTTTTAACATTTAGTTTTCTAGCAACTATTATATAAATATTTGTGAGTCTTTTGTTTAGAACTGAATTTGTTTAAAAATTTTTAATTAATTTAAATAAAATGCATTAGTTGCTATGGAACGTCATAATAAGTGCCAAAAGTGTTAACGATATACATAAAACTAAAATTAATAAATGTTCTTCAAACTTTGAAAAAACGTTACAGGACTGAGTTTCAGAATGTAGTGGATGTTGATTAGAATTCTAAACAACAACCATTGTTTGCATAACAAAAACTGAATCTGGAAGTCAAAAATCACCACATGTTTACGAGCATCAGCGTATGATTTATTAGAAAGCGGCGGTGATCTTCATTTTAAAATCTGAATATTTCTTGAACTTTGACCATAAACAATGATCTATAAGCAAACCCTAAACGCAAAAGTCGGGTGTTGCCTGGTCAGGAAAATTTAGAAGCCAAGGAACAGATTCTCTGCGACTACACCAATTATAGCCGAATGCGTTTTCCAGAAACTTTGGCACCTCAAATTCAATGTGGGCTGCTAGCAATAATAGTACTTGCAGTCTCATCATTTTCCAGTTACTGTGGAAGAAAAACAACTTCAACACTTCCAAGTAACATAGTCACTGAACTGTCTCTTTAGAAAAGACTTTTAGACTTACGGAGATATGGATTTTCAGTGACTCACCAAACACATAAAACGTTACCTCGCCACCCATTTACGCTTCATTTTTCTCAAAATTCTCATCCACAGACGTATTGAAGGAGAATTGAGACGCATTATTCTTTTCTCGTTAGACCTGTGTATGTTGCGTGCGACATAGAAAAATATTCAAATATCATTGGCCAGAGGTGTAAGGCACACCGGGTTGTGTTGGGACTCTAAACACGTTATACACGCGCTTCATAATGGCGCATTCAGCGTAGCCAATTCCTTCTAAATTTCTATATAATCTTGTGACGTTTCGATAGCCGGATATGTCATGAATTGAGTTGCACTTCGAAACTCTAAACACCAGTTCACACACAGTGTCTGTTGGAGTTGGAATTATCACAATTCTAATAACCACAACTAACAATAACACAGAATTGCCAAAATGTTTCCATCTAAATGTAGCACTAAGAGTTATGATTTCTTCTAAACATGTACATAACGGAGATGGCCGCACCATGTTACTAATAATAACACAGATTTCCCTAAACGTTTAATTTCAGTTTATTAACCTTGTCGTGGCTTTTGCACCATTAATGTGCTTTGTTTCCTTAAATGACCTATTATACAATAATATGAATCGACAATTCTATGCTTACCTATGAGAAAACACTATTATTGATGATGGCCTAGAGTTTTTTCTCTATGGAGTTCTGAGAAAGTCGCCTATTTCCTCAATTTTATCAAACCACACATTTGGCGATCTGCCCCTTTTCTTATCCGTTTTTCCATACATCTTGCTTGCTTTTCATTGTCCCAACTCCGTATTCAAATTAATCCGTTTATTATTGATAAAATTGTGCTCCTGATTGCCCATAGAATGCAAAGCATTCACTTCCAACATCACACCTCGCTGATCTGATATCTTGTTAGTCCACACCACCACAGAATGAATCATGCGATCGAATTACTTTTACAGATAATTTTTCATTTTGTCCAAACACTCTTACACGTTCTAATTTTCGAAGTTTGCTCAACGAACTAGTTTTTCTATGTAAAAATTAGGTAATTCTCTGAAGCCCAAAAAATAATAGTACCCTGTTGTAACCTGTTCAACGTACCAAAGATGAGACATTTGGTTAAATCACACATTTATGATATACAGTTTTTGTTACATTAACCCTTCTGGATCGTTGGTATTTATGACTGTAACAGCGCAATACAAAACAACCTAGTAGATTGACTCTGCAACAGGTCTTACATTTTGGATTTCGGTTCTTTAAACGTTTGCAGTAAATCACGCTTAGGTAGTTTCAGCGCAGAATTGGTTGAGTTTGTATCTTACTTTTAATAAGTATTCCTCCGTGCTACGCTTAATGGCATCTCCACTTCTTTGCAAAATTCAATTGCAGGGTTCTATTTTTGATTGATTTTCTTTTATTTTGCTGTCTTTAAAGTGGACCCGTAGGGGAAGTAACTGGCTTGGGTAGTTTCTTTTCGGGGAGTTGCGACCCGCGTACCCGATGCCAACCTTTGACCCATGCGATTCCGTTATGAGCACCGGAAGTCCGCCGAAAAATGATAGGAGGCCTCCGATAAGGTGGATAAGAATGGGTACTTTCGTGGCCACCGATCGTTGTCACCACGCCTCTGAATTGGTCCACGGCATATCCCCAACGATAAATGGAAATAGCAGTACGCCGAGGCCCGAAATGATGCATTAAGGAACGCCAAAACGGTCGACCCGTCAACGCCTAAGCACCAGTGTCCCGTATGACGTTGACGAAAACGAAGGCCGATTAGGCGATCCTATTACGTACTAGTAGGGAAGACGCGGAAACGGTGGCAAACTCGTTGGCAGAACCTCTACTTGGCACCCATAGTAGTATTCGTGAGCGCCGACCGCTCGCGTTGTAGACACTGTAGAAGTTGTGAAGGGGCTTTGAGAGTGCGATGGTAAAGTGCTAAATTTCTGCTCAGGCCGGGGGGTGGGCTGCAAAGCTGATACCCAAAAGAGGATGTAGGTTTCCTTTCTGCCGGCCCATACAGGGCTACAGAGAGACCCAGAGCCCAACCTCTGTACATGCTCTACATCAAAATGAGTACTGCGGGATCGACCCCAAGCCCTTGTCGTGCTTTGGGCGGCGATTGCCGACGTTGGTATTGGACTCGAGCGGGTACTGGTTTCAATGTAGATAGCAAGTGTACGACGGTATGCTGCAAGGTGATTTAGTTCATCGTATAAGGAGCTGCGGCTCCATAGTTTCGGCAGTTAATGCCTTTCTCTAAAGTGGTAAATGAGCACCTTAATAATTAATATGTTCATTTACCACTTTATATAGACCAAAAATAAAGCCTATTACTGTATCTCTAAATTTTTGTAAAGAAGTGAAAATATCAATTGTAAGCGTAAGGTGGCAGTATTAATTTGTTATTGCTCAGAAAAAAATTATATTTCCTAGAAGTTTGAAAATTAGGTGATTAGGGTTGTCTAACTTAACCGAAGTACAGACGCAGATTAATAAATTTTATTTATTCGATTATTAAAATGCGCATTTTAGCAAACAAAATTATTTGATATAGTTTCAAAATTTAAAATTAACAGCATCTAGTAACATTGATCTGGGGTACAGTAGCGGTGTAGCCTCTTTACTTATTACTAAAAATATTGAATTGTGCGTGTAGTTTTCTCGGAAAAGTGAATTACTTATAATATTCTCATTTATGAATATTATGAATGTTTTTTAGTTATGAATGTATACGGAAATTAATTATCCTGACATGTAGTACCTTAATTAAAATTGATAGCTCGATATTATTAAGATCGACGTTCTAATGATGTGATAATCGAAGAACTTAAGAAAGTTTCCGATTTATTAAACAAAACTTAAGAATGCTTCTCTATATTAGAAACTTAGGCAAGTTTGTCTGCTATTTATATGTTTCAATCAAAACACTTTAGGTTAAATGTTGAACGAAACGCCAAATACATCCTTTAGGGGCGATTTTGTTGTATAAAGTTCGACTTTGTATAGAGAAATTAGATTAGTTTGCCTACAATAAATTCAAGGTAAACACAGCGTTAAATATTACGATGCTTAGGGGTCACAACTGCATTTTACAATTTTTATCAATATACAAAAATTTCGCAACTAATTTTTAATGTTTAAGCATTTTATAAATCATTTAATTTTTAACAATTACATTACCTTAACTAAGGAAAAATCTGAAATTAATAGAACATAATTAAGTAAAATATAATAAACGTAAAATAGTCAGAAACTTAAATAAAATATATGTCAACAAAAATAAGGAAAACTTATTTATAACTAAATAAACTTTCATTTCACAGTAATGACACCAAACAATCTTAAGCATCACTGCGTCAACAAATTATTCTCATGAAGATATGTCGCATTTTAATGAAAATATAATCATTAAGAACGGGTTCAAAATTAATCGATGAACATGTTGAGGCCACTATTAGAACTTTCCAAGTCAAGCGCTTCCAATCATCTTATATTCAAAAAAAGGAATTCTTTCAATTTCTTTTCATATAAAAAGTGTAAAATAAATCTCCTGAAAACTAAGTATGCTTTCACCAGGCTCACTATTACAAGAAACGTTTACCTTGTTTATAATGTGTGCATTTTTCAATTAAAAAATGGTTTGCAAATGAACCTCAAAGTATATCTTGATTTAAAATGCAGTCACTGTTCCATTTTGATTATTTTACTATGAAAAAACACGTGAACTTTATTTAATCTCTTCAACCTAACCTAAATATTCCTACGCGACGCTTACTTTTATCAAAGTGTTTATCCGCGGATATTTTAACACGTAATACCTACTGTTATCACATTATTTGATCGTATGAAATGATTTATAAAACATAAAACCTCCTAAAATTATAATAAATATCAATAAATTGAACGAAATATCTTTCTGAATAAGTATCGCCCAATTAATTAAGGATTCATTCAATACCCTACGTAAAAGACAAGCGCTCGAAAGTTTAATTCAATTTCGGAGAAAATTTTTAATAATATCAAGGTCATTTTCTAGCGGTCTGGTTTATATTAATTCTTTGTATGTTAAGCATTAAAAACTTAAACATTCTGTGGAATATAAAATATAAAGAAAACGTTCATTCAAATTGTGATTGTTTTTCTAATTATTTGGGTGTATACATACAGATATTCCACCTACTGACATCATTTTTCTAAGATCTAAACTTACCATAAATGAATTAATTTGAAAATGGACTGTCATAATAAAAATATAACATATTCTCTTTTAATGTAAATATTTTAAATGGCACTGTTCGAATTGGATATTTCCAAATGTGTAACTGCAAGGTACAAATATTATACTTACAGTTAAAAAAATTAATGCAATATAAATCTTTGATTATAAAGTTCTTGAAGATTTATTAATTTACTTAAAATTTGAAAGCAGAATAAACCAAAAGTATCCGATTTCGGTGGCTCACTCGTTGGCATGTTGCCACTAGGACCAAAGGACACGGGTACGAATCCGTTTAAAGGCCATAACTTTTCAGGGGAAAAATTTCTGCTGAGATTGAATCACCTCCAGTTTGGCTAAATTCCAGTATACATGGCAAAATAAACACGGTAAATGCAACCATGAGACCAAAAAGAAATTTCTTATCCTGAAGTCTCCGCCATGGAACCAAACAAAAATAAAGGCATAATCCGAATACGCCCATTAAAAACAACGCGTATATAATATATAATATATAATATATATATATATATATATATATATATATATATATATATAT
>JAHWXV010445291.1:0-11474 GCA_024586415.1 Phrixothrix hirtus
AACCTCTTTACGCCATTTTACTTGTTTACGTTTCAACTTGTTTGGCAGTTTAATTAATTTCCTTCGTTTTATAATATATTCTAATCAGTTTTTTTTAAAAATATTTTCTATAAAATCTTATTGTGGTAAGTATTAAAACATTTCATATTTATTTTGACGTTTAATAAACATATGAAACTAGTTTTCTATTTGATCAATGATTTAACTAGAATTTTTAATATTAGTTCGTACAGTTTTAGCGATGACGTCATCGGAATAGATTCGTGACTTCTACTATATATCATATTACTCATTTTCTAATAATTTTATTTCATAAGCATTCTCAACGTTCTTCCATATTCACAGACAAATTTACTATGCAAGTTAGCTGCTATTAATCTACGAACTTGTCTACGGATTACATGATTCTGGACAGACCAGACGAGTAACACTACTACAATAAACATCAAGTATTTCAAAAGGCTTCATAGTACTCTCAGGTCGACATAAATGATGGTTATAGATTTACATCAACACAAATCCATCGAAGTTATTTTCTTTGTTACTTAAACATAGAAATACTGTACCGCACCATCCCAACAATTTTCCTTCGCATATAAGAATTTATTTGTCTTTTTGCACATTTATTGCTCGTATTCATTGATAAATGACTTTCTAGATTGTAATTATTACACTCAGATTTAGGAACACAGGGTTTACCTTGACGTGCTGCAACGAGCAAAATACGTCAATTTTTGATAGTGAAACGCAAATTTGCGATATCTGCGAATCCCATGGACCCCAATTTTGTTTTTCTTCTAAATTAATTTTTAAAAATTTGGACATTGAATTTCATTGCTGATGAATTTGCGCCGTCCACACTGATCTACGCTTAAACTAATCGTCGAGGCGGACTGGGAGTTTTCTGCGCATGACTCGATCCCACTGCGTTCACGCGCGATTTTCCTAACGGCATTTTTTGTGACACGGGAACGCACTTTTGCCTTCTCTTTGACGCCGTGATACCGCAAATTTCCAATTAACATCATGTGCCCTTTGATACATCAAAACCAATTTTGGAAAATTACCGCGATGCTGAAACCTGGGTTTTTTGATCTTTAAGCCACATTATATCAGGAATAACTTACCTAGTGGACAGAAAATTATGCGGCTGAATGTACTCGATCAGGTTTATGCTTCATTTTGTTATAAACTAAAATTTTTGGTATTGACAAAATTGCTTGAATGGAAATGAATCTGATTGTCGCCCTATGAGGTATCGAATGGAATCATTGCTTTTAATGCCCTTTTTGACAATTTCATTGCATATTGAAAACAATGAAGATATTTTTTGAATTACAGCAAATGTACCGCTTCTATATCTAGGGAAAACTGAATACATTTTTAAGATTCGTCGGAAACGATGTGGTATGCCAACTACCTTTACGTTCTGTATATATACGGGGCATTATTTTACATATATGTACACGGACCTTTAGTTAACATCTGTAAAAATTTTTAATCTAAATCGAAAACGATGTTCGTAGATTTTTACGTAAAAATCTGTCATAAATACGGACCCAAGTATGCTTTGCTATGAAATGTAATTGAAAGCATAAATACCACTTTATTTCTGTTTACATAATACCATATTACGTTTACTACTCATGTACTTTTTCGAGAACGTGGTCGTCAGCTATTTTAATAAATAATAATCGCGTAACTTTGCTTTTTTCTTTAAAACTACTGCTTATTAATTTTAAATTATTTATCAAGTAACTATTAAAAAAGTTATTTGTTAAATTCATACTAATATTGACATACGTTTTAATTTTAGTAGGCTGTATAAAATTAATACGTATTTGATCCATATTAATTTATGTGATATATGTGTGTACTGCATACAAAATTTGCATGAAACTTATTTACTATTTTGATTGTGAATTATTTTCACAAAATTTAACTTATACCACAATTGATTGCAAATATTAATAAAGTTAGAATATTTATTAAAATGCAATTTACGTGTAAGATAAGGCTTTAAACTATCATTAAGGCACAAAGATTGTTTATAAATTTTGTATGAAATTTAACATCGTGTGTAGAACATTCTAAAAGTGGAAGTTATTTAAGAAATGTTTTTCTTTTCAATAATACAAATGTACGGAAAACCTCGTTTTTATTTTAAAAAATTATAAACGTGCACAATTAAAATATACTAGAAATTTAAGGAAGGAAATCAAACCTTTTATTTGAAACAGTAATTATCAGTTCAATATATTTACGGATATTTGATAATTAGCCGAGCTGTGTGAAATCGTGTGCGACCTTCTGTTGCTAGAGACTTACAGTCGGCCAGTCACTTATTGTTAGACATAGTAGACCAAGTTAAAAGCAGGGACGAACTGAAAACTTTAATTGCAAATATTTGCAAAACTATACATACATGGTTTATAAGCGTTTTTGTCGTACATACCAAGATCCATCTGCTGTGGACACTCTGTATATTCATTGAAATAATTTTTGAAGCCATTAAACTTTTGTTGTTGCAAAGTGGTAACGATGTTTTCTCTAGGATAAAATAACTTTAATAACTAACTAGATCGTGTAACTTCATGATAACTTTTAACACGTCATATTCTAACTTAGAAATGAAAAGCAAACTAAGTAACATTTTTTTACCACTAGAAAATTTGTGACGCACCATCATGTGTTAACACATTAACATTGAATGAGAATTAATAATGGAAATTATCTACTTTGGTATTTGAATATAAATATTTTGGATTCAGTTGTTAGATCGCTAAGCTTTCATGCGTGACACACTAATTTCGCATCGTATACAAACAACACATGAAGTCAATAGGAAACAATACCTTCGTAAGACGTCTAAGATTTTAGGGTAATTAGATGTTAAGGTGTTTATTTACCGATTTAACTTACGACGATTCTCACCCCAATTAAATCGATTAATTTATTTAAGGATTTTTCCCGAAATGTAGCGTAAAGATTTGTAAAAACTTCGAAAAAAAAATAAATTTTATTAAATATAATTGGTTACTACGTATATTAATGCAAAATTAATGCAAAATTTTGTGTCAAATAAAGGAAGAAAACTAGAAGCGGATTCGTTAAACCTTTTTTAACAGAATAGAAATGAGTAAAAAACTGGAGAAACATCAATAATTATTTGCAATAACGGGACAGGCAGCCCAAAAGATGACTGATTTATACAGGTCAATGGTTACTAAACGTATGTTTCTCATTCTTGTTCATGTGAAACGAAAATACATTTCTATACTATTAAATATCAATAACGAATACTCCAATAGTTAAGTAAATAATATATTGAACGATTTGAAGTAATCAAGAATAATTGACTACCTGTTTCCGCAACAACCTTTGCTGTCATTTACTAGAAGCTATAAAAAGATCTTGCACCATTGAAGCGTAAGAAATTGATTAAATATTGCGAAATTAGTTTCTTAAAAATAAATATAATAGAATTAATTTAATTATTCCTCACAATTTATCTTTTAATAAGTATTTATTTTATAGTATAATTGTTTTAAACAAAAAATGTACGAACCTATAAAATTATAGTATTTCACGAAATAAAAAAAGTTTATCAATGTTTAAACGATATTAATTATGCACTGAGTATCACGTATCAGTGTACTGCACTATTAACGAAAGCATTGACTTTTTATTGACGCAGTAATTTTTAAAAATTTAAAAAAGTATTCCAACCACAGTTGGAAGTTTTTGAGTATATTACTTTATATGTATAAAGTAACGAAAATTATGACATACAGGGTGACCAGAAATTAAGTGAAAATATTTAACAAATATGTATACGGTGCCGCCATATTACTGAACTATAGTCAACAATTGAAACGCGCGCTCAAATTGACGGATGAGTAAAATTTCGAGCTTTGGTGTTGGATAAGGACAGATGCATATCGTGTGTTTGTGTCTTTGTTACTCTCATGTTCTTTTATGTATATTGTTTTGTTAAAAAATATTTTGTAAAATAATTACTGTCAAGAGACAAAATGGTTACAAATAGCTGTGCTTATAAATGTAATAATGCACGGAGACCATCCAAAACATACAATACAGGTAAATCGATTTAATGTTGAATTAATTAGGTAGCATTAATAGAAAACATGCAATTATTTATTATTATTAATTAAATGTGTATTAAATATTTATACTTTATTGTTACAAATTGTAACATTAAGAAATGTAGGTATACTTATAAAATTTAACAATACTTATTGTTAATTGTACTGAAACCCAAATCTATAATATTATAAATTATGTCGGTTAATGTAACTGCTCATATATAAACTTATTGCTATTATATGTTTTACGAATTACAAAAACAAATATATTTTAAATTTGATTTTAATCAAAAATATATACGGTTATAAAAACTGCAAAAGTTGATAATATACGGACCCCATTTAAAAATCTGTGATTCTCAAGGCTTTAATATTTTTTCATACTGTCTACATATAATTTTATGTATGATATATAATCGTATAATGTATGTTATTGTTGAATTTGTCATTTAAATACTGTATTAATTCGTATGATTGTGAATTCCTATGAGATATACATAATAACAGATTTAAATACGGGAGTAAGACAAGGATGCATATACACTATATGCAGCGAACTAACATACTGGACCGTTTTTACAGCAATGTGTGCGCTGCAGTTGTTTACTGTAATTCAGTGGTTTGGACAAACTAACAACACAAATAGTAGATAATTTAATTAAAATTTGAAAAAACAACTCACAACGGTGTGTTTATGTACAATCGAATTACCTCTCGTCGCACCTGAACCAATTTTATTCTTTTATATCAGTAGTTTTCCGTAGTGAATGTCCATCGATCAGTAATAGTAATAAAATAAATGTTTTTATTTTAAACTGTTTTCACAAAATTCAAATTATAAATTACACAATTAATTGCAAATATTAATAACTAGAAGAAAAGCGCGTGCAAAGATGGCCCGAAACAAGCGCCAGCTTCATATAGTTCTATAATAATACAAGTAGTTATTTATATTTATCATTCTAGTTGTATACGTTAATTTACGTTAGACATGTTAAAAGCCCATGATTAACTAACCTTCCCCAATATTTTTTGCACGATCGGGCGTTCTTGTTAATAAACAATAAGTTGTCATTATCACTACAATTGCATAGTTTTTATATCTGCTTACATTATCCTAGCAAATGATATTTGTTAATTTACACTGCATCGGTTGTAGTTAAATGTTTAAATATCAAAGTTAAATTTAAAGTTCCTTAATTTTAATTTACGCGATCGTGATAAGTTCGACGTGTAAACTTCATTAACCATCCTTGTTGCTTTATGTACTATTACTAAACCACTACGACTTATCAGGTGTAGACAAATCTTCTAATTTCTAATTCAATTGTTTTTATGTTTCGATGAAATACAGAATGGTTAAATTTTTAGCTACAATTTGTCGTAAATGCGTTATTTAAATTTGTTTTTGAGCATGCTTCACTAAATAGTCGTATATTATCAGATATTACAATCATCAAACTAATATGTAAGTTTAGACTTAAAATATTATTGCAAATATTTCGAGAACTATATAATTATTTAGAAAAATTGATCGTTAATTTTTTGTTCTATCCGTTATGAAATAGTGCTCCTTATTTTACGGACACCATGTATAGTTGCATCGAAGGGCTTGTAAGTTTCGCTTTGAAAGTAGTTGATCATACTGTTTGGCATAGGTTTAGAATACTTCCCTTGGAAATAATTGAGACTATAGATTCGAAATTTCTACAATTGCTAGGACAATTGCCTGACTAGTTTGATTAACCAACCAACGTACAAGAAGATAGTTGATTTATTTCCGAGTAGAAATTCTTTGGGTCTTAATGGAACATCTTATTATTTAACGAAATATTTTTGTATATACCAGTGAACAAGAGCAAATTTACATTTATAATGTGTGTCCTTTTTCCCAAAGTTTTTAGAAAAATTGTGATTGTAGAAAACTTCTAAACAATGCGGCGCTTCTAAATTAAATAACAATTTAGAGTAACGCGCAAATCATTATAGATGTAACGCTATTTTTTTCAATTACAAAATTTATTTGCGCTCAATTTCGCGTAAATTTTTGAGTTTGTTTCCACGGACGTGGTAAGTAATAGCAGCTTTGTTTCATGGTTCTCCTCGTCTTTCTCTGGAATAAAAATTATGTTAGCGTTTATAATTGTATTTAATTTATGTGCTTTTGTTGTTTGTTGCAAAAATTCCCTTTTCCCTCTTAGCTTCAACAACTATGGTCATTTTGCTATACCTATTAGAATTTGGCTGAGCATGGAGGTGTTCTAACCGTCTCTAAGGAGTTTTAACGATCATAATATCGCATTTGAAAAGAGAGAAGTTATTAGTTTCTTCCGCTGAAAAATTACCGACTTTGTCTGGATTTCAGTATGTATCCTAAACTACTAAAGTCGGAAATTTCTATTTAATTTATAACCAAACCCAAAAAATGAGCCGTAAAATGTAAATATCACCGGTAAGATTCAAACATCTTGCCTACAACGAAAGAAAAATATTGTTCATGTTACTAAATGTCAAACTCGAAATTATTGCAGTTACTAACAAGTTTTGAGACTATAAGAATGCACCAAGTCTATTGTTTCATGTCAATAAATACGATTAATCCAAATCATGAACGAGAAAAACATTTTGGGAAAATTTCATAAATATAGAAACTATCTAATACTGAAACATTGATCTTAAGCAATAACACGGTGTTTTGGTTCGCATCGCAGTCAAATTAATATAAATGATGCACTAAGCTGAGCTACCTAATTTGATATGACACTACACATAACATTCAAACTTAAGTCATTGAACTTTGGATTTACAATATAATTTCTCTACGTAAATAACATCCTTTTTCACTATATCTTTATCGAAACCCTTATTATTTAAGCAGCAATTATATAACAATTTATGATTGAAGAACGTTTATTTAAAAAATAAACTAAATATAATATATTACAATACATATCGGTAAGTGCCTTTATAGCAAGTCTAGAAAAAGATAAAAAACCGAGACCCGAAGGGTCGAGTTTTGCTACTTTTTGAGATCTGTTGTATTAAGGCAGTTAACGATTGTGTGTCGTACAATATTTTTTGCGCTTACGACAACTTAACCAATTACGAAAATTTGATATCAAGCTTTTACTCCGTTTCATAACAGTACTAGTACCGTTATGAACCACAATGTGATTGTAATCGTAGCGTTACTCTGACAATTACAACAGTTCGAGAAATATATCAGAACGTGACAATCAACATGGCTGGTAAATGTACAAAAACAGGCCGGTAGCGAAAAAAAATATTAATGATACTACAACAATAAAGATTTTAAACATGATTGCATTAATTTTATAGTCCAATATTGCAGTTTCAAAAATTCAGCTTACTAATCGAATTAGTTTTTAATATTTATGCACGGTGCTATTATATTCTGTAGTGATTTGGATTCTCAGGTTAGCTCTATTCTTCGATAACAATTTTCTTGAATCAATTTTAATTATACGTGTTAACGCTTGATTATAAATTTATGCAAAATGTAAATTCTTCTCCACACGATTAATTAGTTTGTTGTAATTAATCGGCGAGTAAGCCTGTCTCGGAAGCGGCTACTTATAACATATAAGTTACATTATTTACTTATTCGTATACAATATCGTTTTACAACGCACCTAGATCGTTGATTAAAACCATTCTTTGACGATGGCTAGATAAAAAGACGTGAATTTTGACGTCTTCGGGTGTTTTACTAGGTTTTATCTTATGTCGGAAATATTAAAATTTTCGTTGTCAATTTCACTAAAACAAGCAATAGAACTTAAATTCTTTGGTCTTTAGCCAAGGTTCTTATAAAATATTTTAATTTTCCTTCGTACGTGACTTTTATAAATCATACCTACTTTAAGCTAAGTATTTCTATTTTTAGGATTTTAATTTATAGAGCCATAGACAGTTTATAACTAAAATTAATATTTTCTACTTTAAAAAATATGGTACTTTAAAGAAGCCGAAGATGCGTTGTCTGTTTCTTTACAATTATTTTATAACTTTAATTATTATGTGCAATATTTGATTAACTTATATGACAATTTAGATAATTACAAAGTTAATTAATTATAAATAGCTAAATTGGCGTTTTTGCTACACTCTTTTGATATATTTCACTCATAAATTGACATACGATTGTTAAAAATGTACTAGTTTAAAGAGAGCGCATGTACAGTGTCTTTGATAAGTCACTATGCATTGAATATAATGACTAAGCAGAAATGAAATATAAAAAGTGGGATTGATTTGGGTGTCTTGTTTGCTTTGGTAACAGCCCCCACATTACGCGCTGCCGACGTACTGAGCGAAGGCTATTGTTGCGTATTAATTCAATGGAGACACAAATGTCAATTGATTACTTACCTAGGCACAAGAGCAATGTTGTTGTCGATTGAACAAAGAATATTTTTCGCAGAGCATGATTTTGCTGGGACATCTTCTGATGCTAATTTTCGGAAAACGGGCAGTGCTTTTGATCCTTACCACCCCCAGTACGCTATTCACGTCAGATGAGATCGATATTAAAGAGTAATGTGACAAAAAGTACAACACATCATATCAACCAAAAGGTTATTGTGCATCTGCTGAAACTCGCAGACTACGAGGCGCGTATTCGATACTGTAGGTGGTTTCAGGATTCGCTGTGTACAGGAGGAGGTCATTTTTTTTTGTATCTATGTGTCTGAATACATCAACAGCCAAAACATTTGTCTGTGGATTACGAACTTGTGGAAGCGCCTCTCGATGAAATGGAGTCGGTGGTAGATGTGCCATAACTTGTTGTGTCTATTTTTTCCCGCATAACTGTAATCATATTGTCTACTCATTCATCCCAACTCAGCAGATAGTGCAACGGTTAACACATTACTATGGTTTTTGAATGACTTCTACGGCAATGGTATCAGTTTGCAGGGATGATAGACTGCCTGACCACCAAATCTGACACTCCTCAACCTTTTGTGAACTACAGATAATAACTCGTACCATCCAACAAATCATATCACAAATTGGACAGTCTTCGTCAACATAAACATCGTATACAGGTCTGTCTTGACGTCAGTGGGGGTCATGTTCCTCACGTATTGTTAAAAATGTGTAGCTTTTTGTGCACAGTAAATAAGTAAGCATGGTTATTACAAGAGATCCTTTAAAATAGGACTCCAGCGCTCGTTGAATTCCAATAAACAGATGCCATAACTTTTCCCCCTGGTAGAGCCGATTTGCCTCCTTTAATGCAGAACAACCGGCTTTTGGTATTTTGACCATTATTTAGTCTCCGACGTGTAGTGATGATGTTTCGGCCACGCACAAAGTCGGCTGTTCTTCGAATAATTCAAACGCTTCTGAGAAACTCACATTTGAAAGCGTTTATGATCAGTTATTAGTAAATGCACTACCCATCTTGCACTAAGTTATTTCATGTTAAATGTACCATACACGTTCTGTTAAGATGCCCTTGATCTCGGCAATTTCACGCACTTTTACCGGCCGGTAATTTCACAGTTTCATGCATTTTCTCAACGATTTCTGGTATTGTTGCAGTGTTTAGTCGTCTACTGCGGGATTTAACTCCAATGCTTATGCAACCACGTTGAAATACTTATGTCCGTTGTTCTTAGAGCAGCAGATTTTCCTAACGCATTTACCATTTCGATAAGAATTTCTACTACTTTCAAACCTTTTATTTTATACAAAGAATTCAATTACCACACGATGTTTCAAATTTTCCATTTTAAAATAATGCCCTTCCACACCGACTGAATGAATTGTAAACATAGAACGAATTAACAAATTGAATAGTATGGTAGTTTACCCACCAAACTTTACAGCTCTCCGCAATCGATGACATTCCATGGATTTCTCAAACCACCCTCGTATATGTAATTACATTGTCGGAAATTGAAAAATCCAGGTTAAATATATACTCATGTCATAAAGCGACAGTTAACTTGCAAGTTTTTAACTTTGCAATGGCATCGCTGATTTCATATTCACTATTTTAATATACATGGGGTGAACGAAAAAGAAAGTATCAATGATGTGAAGGATTTGTATTTATTTCCAAATAGAATTTTCTTTCGACACGATGCGCTTTGTCCAACGATGTCTTTAAGTATTTTTATAAATTAATATATTGAGGTCTGCAAAATTTGATGATGGTGGTTATCATGGTGATCGCAGGGTAGTTTAGATTAGATTGCCCTTTTATCTGTCATTTACCTTAATTATCAAACAACCCTTGGTATCAGTCGCACTAAAATGAGTTTCAAAAGTAATCTACATTGTAGTATGAAATTATGTCTCCAGTAACCAATTATCTAGATTAGGTTATAGGACGAATACTTTCGAGATTCATCCATGAAATGTTGCCGATGTACTACCGGATCAAAAAGTATAGTGAATAGTTGTCGTGCACAATGTAACAGAAAGGCAGGATACTTCTATAAGTAAAGGTAAGCGTTGGGCCTTACATTAATAACGGTATTTGATCGGCGCTGTGTTTTAAAGTGTATCGTGAATCATGGAACGTATTAACATGAAATGGTGTTTTAAACTGCAAAAATACTTGCCATTGATTTTGTCCGTTTGCAACAATCGTCGTCGGGTTGAGCTCACTATTTTTGCACACACACTGTCAGTTTTTCACGATTGGTATGAACCGAATGGGCGAAATGGTCGTCAAAGAACGGACACGAGCGACATATTGAAGCAGTTTCGTCATGGTTGCGAATTTTTTGACAACGAGGAAGACCGGGACGTCCTTCAACATCAAAAATTGGGGCTGTGTTGAAAAAGTAACCGAAATGATTAGAGCAAACAGGCGGAAATTTTTGAAAATCTTTTACGGTTCCGTTCAAATATTTCATTAACAGATTTGCACATGAGGTGAGTGCGTGTGAAATTCGTTCCACGCGTTTTGACGTCTAGCAATCAACGGTGTTTGTCAATTTCATTTGAAGTTGCTAGCTTTTTAAAAACTCATTGCGCATCAATCGGCATGCAACATTAAAATAATGCTAAGTCTGTTTTTCCATATTTATGGAATTGGGTGAGCTAAGCAGAAACGCTACGGTGAACATTTTGAACGTTTAAGTAACGATATGCAATATAGACGACCACCATGACAACGCGCATCTGATACAGCAATTTGTATTAAATAACGTTTTCCTATTCCAGCGTCCATACTCATACATAGGCAATATATTATGTAAATATGTACCACTTTCTCCCAAAATATATACTTTTTATGTACTTCGAAGTTACAAAAATTATCGCTTTTCTACATATTTTCTAAAAATATTTGTACATCATTTTTACTTATGAAATATATCTCATATT
>JAHWXV010445302.1:0-11498 GCA_024586415.1 Phrixothrix hirtus
TGCAGGGGGCGGGGAAACTCTACCTCGTCCCTTACCCCGCTAGATCTCATTACCCCTCGCCTCCACTTTATCCAGAACGTCACTTACTTTACTACTTTTAAGTAACACTACTCAAATATAGAAACACTTTTATTTTGAAGAAACTTGCATGTGAAATGTAATGTACAGAACAGCAATTAATCAACTCTGAGGGCTACTGTTCACTTGAAAAAGGATCTGTGTTTAAAAGAGTAGGTTGTTACAGACTAGCTAAACCAAATTGTAAAAAGAAAGTCTTCATAAGTACTTAAAATTATACGTATGCTTAAAGTGCGCAAATTATATAGTTCAATTCTGGTGCTCAAAGTTATATCTAATCAAACAAATATTATAAAGCTGGCTACTCAAACTTTACAGCGCATATAATTTTTTTCAATTTTGGGTTAAAAATATTTTAAATTTACAACTAATTTACATCTTTTTCATTTTAATCGCTTACTTTTATTTATATCGTTAATAATTATATAGAAAACACTTTCACTTGTAACGCTCTGAATTGTATCACTCCCGGCATGAAATTGACATTAACATTTTCTAATTCTTCATACAATAATTATTATTTGAATTAAATTTAACTTACGACGCATAATAGGGCCAAATCCCAAAAAGAACTGGTCAAAAGGTTTAGCTTCGATTTATGGTATTAAAGGTACATAGATGGACAGTGTAATATTTATAAGATATAACGATATATTCTAAAAGCGTACAAGCTTTTAGAAAAGTAACCTACGCATAGGTAGTAACTCCATCGTTTTATCTAGAACAAGACCGTCATATTCATAAACTCTCCAAAATCTGTAGAATTTATTTTTTTTAATTTCGTAAAATGTGTATTTTAGATGTACTTAAACATATTTATATTTATGTATTTCACAACTTACAATAAAATTATATCAAATAACAATTAAACCATGTTTGAACCACAAACAAATCAAACATGTTCTATAACGATTCTACAAATTAGAGAAACAGAAGTTGTTCCACCATGTTCCACGATTAGATTAATCTGAAATTAAAGTTTGGATAGTTATATAACAATCCGTAAAAAGCAGTTGCTACTAGGTGCTACTCCGCTATTTATTTACTTTATTATAAAAAGAAGTATGAATTCACGTTAACAAACTACGATAAAAGATATCTATACTTGTCATTTTTAAGAAAAATGTAGTATAGAGGGTTTTCCGGGTCTCTGATTATGAATGCGTCATTAAATTTTTATAGCTCGCTTCAAAATGTCGGATCCAATACGAAGGCTCACAATTTTTGAGGCATCTCACTGGTTTCTTATAAATATCAGTTTATGGTTGTAATTACGAATCTGCTATTAATTTGTAACGTGCGATCTTTTAAATTTCCTATTAGGGTGGGCTATAACCTTTCAATGGATACTATAAATACGGCTAAAAAAATATATTTAAGAATGGTCATAGCCTAACACAATTGGAAGTTTTAACGATCGCACTTATTTTTCACTTTCAAAATAGCGGATTCAATGTAGCGGCTCACATAACTTAGGCGCTATACAATTCTAATGATGGATTCATAATTAATGACCCAAAACACCATTGTATAGCAATTTTGAAGAAAAGCCAATGGATAGAAACATGTGTGCCTGAAAGGTAGAAGGCTCCAAGAGACTGCAAGGGATAGGGATTAGGCAAACCTAAATGCAATAATTAAATATTATTAATTACGAAAGCGTAATATGGAAAAAACCTCAATTTATTATTTTTCATAATTAATCAAAAAATGCGAATAAAGTCAATGTTCATATATACATACTATCACACTTGCCCGTACGCAATTCTCTTTTAAAAATTTCAACTGTAACTATTAAAAATTAATAATTGAATTTTGCAATTTGGATTGTCCAATTTCTATTCTTTTCAGTCGTTAAAATCTTAATGTATTCTGATATTCTTTAAGAGCCTAGTGTTCAAAAACTGTTTAAGCATTGGAAAATGAAGTAAATTCATTCAAAGTAAAGGTATATTGTATAAAAGAGCTTTTTAGAGGCTATGGAACATTTCGAGAAATGGTAATGTTTTACAATCCGTGTGGTAGTTAGAGAGTAGCATGAAAGCAACTTTGATACGAATAGCAATGAGTGCATATAACGAAATAGAATGTAAACGAACGCTTATAAATTTGATGGCAATTCCTGTATATTATTCTGGATCCGTTAAATGGCAGATTCATGTGAAAATAAGTAAATCACCTTTGGTTTCGAAGAAAACTTATAAAAGATTAATAATCTGAGAACTCCCCGTGATTACTGGTTTGAATCTGTACAAAACAATTGTTTTATTATGTTCCTATCCCGATTCACTATTTTATATAACAAAATTCTAAAACTCCATGCTTAGGTTGGTCACATTGAAAATCTGACTTCAATCTGTCAAATAGTTTTTTGTTAGCAGGTTTTCAAAGTGAAAGTGTTTTTGTTTGTTTTGCTATGGATAATATTGAAGGATGTGTCGTCATTAAGTTTTTATATTTGAAAGGTTTAAAAATGCAAATATCCTTGAAGAAATGTAAAATGTTTTGAGTGATTCTGCTTCTTCATATACGACCATAGCAAGTTACATAGCTGGTTGAAAAAATCTACGATATGGTGATAAAAGACCAGAGACTAAAGTTGAGCGAAATTGCCAGTACTTTGTATGAAGAAGCTATTTGCAAGATGGCTTCCAAGTTACTCTTATTGAACGAAAAACGTGCGCGTTCAACTGTAGCAAGAACTTTTGGACTGTTTTCAAAAGGATTCGGCTGATTTTGTACGAGTGTTTGTTACCACAGATAAAACACAGGTTCATTACTATACCTTCGAAACAAAACTGCAATCTAAGCAGTAGACAGAACCAGGCCGTTTGGTTTCAAAGAAAACCATAATAGCAACGAAGTCTGCCTAAAAGGTAATGGCGTCGGTTTTCTCGGATGCTAAGGGAATTTTAATGGTCGATTACCTTGCAAAGGGGCAAACAGTAGATAATGAATACTTTGCTAATCTTCTGTACATGTAGAATGAAAAAATTTGCGAAAAAAGGCCCGGTTTAGCGCATACAAAATCATTATTGATCATGATAATGGTCGCCTCGCGCCAATGGTAAAGATTTATGAATTAAGATATGATTTGCTTCTCCATCCACCGTATTCGCCCCATTTAGCTTCATCGGACTTTTATCTATTTCCCAAACTAAAATTTTTCCTAGGGAGAGCAAATACTTTCAACTGATGAGGACGTCAAAGCCGCGGCAGATGCCTATTTTACCGGACTTGAAGAACATTTCTTCCGTGATGGAATTAAACCATTGGAATATCGATGGAACAAATGTATTGAACGTATAGAAGATTATGTTGAAAAATAAAGACGTTTTTGTAGCAGTAATACTTTTCTTTAATTCTTGGGCCACCTAGTTACCATCCCGCCTTCGTATTTTATTTCTTGAATTAGGAAATTGTTGTCAAGGGTTATTCCCTTTTCTGTATATTGTATCATGATATTAATATCTAATTAGAATAATAAAGTAAAAAAATTATGACCAAAATCCTGAAAAGTTGTTAAACATATGTTTACGAAAATTGCATTATTATTTTTTTTATTAATTTATGATTTGCTGTAATGCTATATTAATATTTGGTTCGAAATTTTTAAAGAAAAAAACATTTTATTACGATCTATTACGTGAAAACAATAAATTAATACATTTATGGTTAAGTTTAAAAATATTCGTTTTCGTTGCAATAAAGTTGAAAGAAAATTTGTAAAAACAATAGTGTTTAATATTAAATAAAATTAATAAAATGCATAAAACAATACAAAATATACTAAATTATCCCTAAAAATAAATACAAACTCCATCGTTTAGTTACTCGCACTTGGCTTATTATCGTCACTCAAATTCACCATGTTGTCTTTTAACAGGTTTAACTTCAGATTCGTGATTTTAGCAATCTCGAAAACTCCCATATATGCAGCTTCAAGAAAAAATGTCTCTTCGAATTTTGGCCAGCTCCTCTGTCTTTGGGCTTACTGCGTAATATTTCGAAACCTCGCTTATTTATAAAAATACTGCTATGTTTGAGAATCTTAACTTCAAATAATTCGTGTAATTTGAGATTTTTTATGGTGAATCTGCATTTCTTTAAACTTTGCGAACAACCCGGTTTCTTTATTTTAATAAAGTATTATATTATATTTAAATATATTTTTTCATTAAATGTTTCATATTATTAAAAACAGCAAATTTTAATCTCGGAAAATTAAGGCATATAAAAAACATACAACTAATGCGTCTAATTTACAAATACAATTTTTAAATCGACTAGCATATATTTTAGTTTTGTAGCATATACTATATGTACAAATGGCCATATACGTTCATTGAAGTCGGTAAACCTCAATTACCAAAAAATTGCAAAAAAGGGTTACTAACTTTCATAGAAAATCTGTACAAATGCATACGACGATTAGCAATCTATTTCTTGTTACAAATATAAAAACAAAATTTTTTATTATATCGAAAGAACAAGAATGTAATCTATAAAAATGGCGCCAGAAAATCAATTTTATATACAGGGTGAGCTTTTATCACGTGGCACTGAAACATTTAAAATATGATTCATAAAGCAAGCCCCACTAGGAGAGGGCGACTTGAAACTGATTATATTGCGGTTGGACTTAGAGCGTCGCTTCGCGGCTGCAGGTGGAGTATCTCGCATCGAAGCGTAGCGGTGTTCCCGGCCTCGTGGTCGAAGTCGATGTATATTGGTGTCTTCGGCACATCTGATGGAGTCGAAGTGTATCTAGCTCGCTTCGCGGTTAAAAGCGAAGTCTATCAGTGTGCTCGGCTCCGCTGTTGGAGTCGAAGTATATCCTAAGCGTGCATGCGCCGCTCTTTGTATACTAATTTAAGACAGGGTATCTTTATTCCACTAGCGTGACTTATTTGTTATTTCATTCTTGCACTTTACGGTAACTCTGTACTTGGAACTTGCAATATGTTCATATTTAAAAAGGTGGCGTCTTATTTGATATATACAATTAACTTAACTTATTTTAACTAAATATATTATTTGTAGTTTGTCTAATTTTTAATTAAATAACCTACTAGATTTACAAAAGTCTTTTACATTGTCCTTTTAATTAAGCTAATCATAACATTATAACATTGAAACTTGCGAAAAACTGTATCGGTTTTTATAATGGCGATTTTGATGTTTTGAAGATACTTTTACATTATAAATATAATAAACTGAAGAGCCGGTCCTATGAGAAAAAGAAATAAAACGATAACACATCAAGGACCTTAGTAATGACTTTAAATAAAGGAATACTACAATAGAAGTTGGAAATAATACTTTGTTTAAATAGTAGTGGCTTCTGCATGTTTTAGGCAGCTGAGCGGTTCAATTTTAGTTGACAGAACAAGACTTGAGGGCTGATAAACCAAATATAGGCAAAGTCTAGGAATAAAACAGCTTCAAAAGCCATCACCACCTTAATCTAGATAGAATTTATTACAGAACTGAGGATTACAACAGTTGATCCCAGAATTAGTTCAGTAAGCATATTCTTACATTTTCAATTACTTACGTATACCTCCAGTTTCGGCATCTTTAGTTTTAAGAAATTAATTGTAACACTTCCTGAAATGTTCAGTATGTATGAAATGCTTAAATACGAATTCATATGGCCAAACATTCATAAAATATTAATCTATTTAGTATATAGTTCTAAGAAAAGTGAAAAACGACAGTTGTCATTATTTATCGGTAAGGAATTGGACGTAATTAAGATTTAGCGCAACATATATATGTATGGCCAAATTATATGAAATTAAATCTGATTATGGATAATTTGCTGACAGAACAAGATCCTCTTTGAACCAAAAAACTTAATTAGCGATGACACTGCTAATTGTTTAATTTAAAGATGGCAGATATAAATACTAGTCTTTTACTTTTGCACCGCTTGCATTTCAGGTTTATAATCTTCAAGATGTTTCAACGAGCAGACAGATCATCTCTAAGAGCGTGAATCAAGTAGGATTTGAAAGAATCTTTCCATATCAATCGATTTATGATATGCCAATTCTCCGTTGAATGCGAAGCTTTCACTTAGAAAGATAAAATTCAAACAGATTAATGCGCTATGAACTAGTTGAGTTTTATCATTAATCGATATTTTAGTTATAATGCTTACAGAAGCAAATAATCAATCTTTTACGAAACCTATTCAAACCACTGTCATAAATAGTTAGTCTACCATACCTATATTATAATTCTTAAGATTCAATAGGCGCCGGCGGGGTAGTAGAAGGATTACGTGCAGTAGTACAGGACTCAAGGTTGTAATGACTACTATTTAAGTTTTGAACCTCTATTTCATCTTCCACGCTCCACTCCCGCTTCTCTTTTCCCCTATTCTTCATAAAAATATTTCAACGAAGCTTTAAAGGTTACAATGCTACTCAGGCGCTTTCAAAAATCAAAAATTCCCTTCAATCATAAAGACAACTAAACTTCAGTTTCATTGTAGATAGTTTCCTTCGGCAAGGTGTTTCTGGTGGTTTGTGTTATCTTCAGGACTGCTGCTTAATTTTGTGCAATTCGTCTGCACATGTTTCCGTTTTCCACATTTCCAACATCGTAGTTTTTGTCCCGCTGATTCTTGTGTCTTAAGTAATTTAACACTGTTTCTTCCAAACTCTCAGCACTAGCTTTATCTTCCTTAATAGCTCGTACACAAGTGTGGCCCTTCTGTACTTGTTTGGCCGCTTCAAATTCCAGTGCATAAGCCAATGAACTAACAAGATCACGCAAACTTGGTATTATAAGTGCCTGTCGGAATTCTGAAGACCTTCCATAAATATTTTCATCTAAATTTGTACAATAAAGCTTCTTGCAACCGTTGAGTGCGTTAATCTCACTATCCGTGCGATTTTAGTTTAGAAATCCTGGCGCTAATTTTTTGCATCCGATTCCTTAACTGGGCATGATAGACCTAACGTACATGTTATCACCACATTGCAGTTCTAGTCTTGAAACAAGATATCCCAAATTATTGTGCAGATCGTCTGGTATGGTTTGTAGAATGTCTAAACCGTTCCTACGAAGAGCCACTATTAAGGCAGTTATCTTTTCTTCAACGGTCCATCCGTTTGATGTTGCAACAACCACAAACTGTTTGTGGTAAATGAGACCAAGATGTTTTCCCGTCATATGCAGGCGCTTTTACGTGTCTTCTAGCGCTTTCCATGCCATTCTTAGCAGCAGGTAAGTGAGAAATCTACGGCTCATTGATTTCTGTTGATTTTTGTTGTATGATTATATAATTTAATGTGTCACTCGTAGGAGGCTTGATAAGGCGTGCGCATCGGACGAGCGGGAACGCGACAGTAATAGATCAGACGTGCACGAGTAAAGTTCTAATTTAAATAAAGATATTTAAACCAATTAGTACTTGTTTAATTATTATCATAATCATTTAAATATTAACTAACAAAGATAAAACAATTGTTCATGATGAACAGAGGACGTCTCCTTCTTAGACATATAGACCGTTTATTTACAGTAAGGAGGACAAGATTTTGATGTAGTTCATACTACTTATTAGTTTCCTCCTCATATTTTGTTGCTATCTCATTGGTAACGTCCTCTATTCCTTTTGTTAATTTATTTGTCAGGTCTTCGTGTAATTTAATTTGTGTGTGATTTTATTTTATAAATTAATATGACTTGATTTAATTTCTTGCTGTATTTTGGTTTGACTTGTTTTAGTTTTCTCTTTAATTTGTTTGTAAAATCTTCTTTTATTGCATTTTGGCCTAACTTAATTTCATCTTGAAGTTTAGTTAGTTTGGTATTGATTATTCTGATATCCCCTTGTAATTTATTTTGATTGAATTCCATTTTTTCTTCATTGGAATCCATTTTGTCATGCTTCTTTTGGAGCATTTCCATTACCGACTCCATATTTTTATTAGTACTTCTTGTCACTGGCATATTTTGTAACAATATAAATCACGACTTTTTAGTTCATCTGTTTGTCCGAACTTAATTTAAATTAGTCATTAAAAAGTTTTCTGTTTGGATGGTTTAATAAGTAGAACCTACTCTTTTTGACAGAAAATTAAAATCAAATTGAGAAAATTGAACTTATATGTAAGCAGATTTTCTAAAACGAACAAAAGTTATTACGCTTGTGACGTCACTACGCATCGAGCTAACTGGTCAGACGTGAAAATCGCCCCATTTTCCCTTTTACTGATCAAAACGCAGGATAAAAATAGATTTCTGTTGTTGTATTACAGTCACTGAACTGATGAAGGTACAATATAATAATGAATGGAGTAATTAATTAGTGAATAAATTTTAGGTGTTAATTTATTAAATATAATTAGTCTCAGCTTTTCTTTACGAAATGTCAATACTTGAAATTGGAGAAAATATTATTTGTTTTAATTAAGTCATTTAGGTTCAATGAAATAAATGCTGTTACTGTTTGTTCAACTAGATGATTCATTCATGTTTGCCAAAAGAATAAGTAGATAGCACGAAAGCAATATTTCGTCGAAACAACAAAAGTCTTTGCAAATTTCATAACACCTTTTGGACAAAAAATAAATAATATACTTTTTAACTCTCAACTAGATACGTAGTAAAATTGCATATTCATCAAATCATAAATAGAAGTAAATTGAATATAATCAATTTGAATTTATTATTCAATATATCCTTTATATGAATATGTTAGTTTAATTGATATTATCTTTGTACGCATACGGCTAAAAAGCTAATTCTTGAAAATTTAATACGAATGATACCTTACTATAACATACGTCCGGGTCAAATTAGCTAAACAGTTTAGGTAGGAGCTCATATTTAAAAAACTAGAACAGCAGTTCCAATATGAGCTGCCATAATCGGATTACCTGCAATTATTTCAATAGAAGATTGATCATTTGACTATCGCCAATTCTTCTAAAATGGGACATTAGCGTAAATTGAAATACTACCTCCCTCTTACAATTTTTTGAATGCATGCCATCTAGTGGTATGTACACAATGTTAAACGCAATTAGGATCTTAATCCAAATACTTATCAAACGGTAGATAATTTTTGCAGTGAGTTTATGCTTAGCAAAGAAATTGTCACATTTTCTCGCTAATTCTGAATGCCCCTAAACTTCCAGATACATAAATAAAACCATTATTAGTATAGATACAGTTTATTCTTATTTAAAAACATTTTTTAATATAAAGTTCTATTGTAAAATGGTACTTTTTTAAGAGCTTAAGCCTGTCAGATTGCCTTGAATTTAGTAAATTATGATAGAAAAAATATCAAGGCAATGGAAAGGGCATAGAAAAGTTTGAGAATACAAGCTTACAGAAAGCCTTAGAAGCAATTATACAGGCTGAAAATCATAATGCACCCCGTTCTACAGTTAACGTTATATAATGTTATAATTAATGTTATCGTCAAAATCTCAATTTACATAGCGCCAAGCGGGAATATCCAAAACGGAAGAAAATGTCTAGTCGATCATACATCAACAGCAGCTTAATAGGGTTCTTCATTCACCATATATGATATTCGAGTAGAGTTAAAAAATTGTTGAAATCCTGAGGGTATAAAAGAACCAAAAGTTAGAAAATAATTTACCAGACCCTGATTGGGTGAGCAAATTTCAAAACGATAATAAGGAAACATAAAATAATATCATGTACCAGGCTATGAGAAGTTACTTCCTCCGTTCTTTGAAAATACGAGCGATTCATTGGCACCGTTTTTCATTAGAACTTTATAAATTTCGACAACACAGATATTTCTCATGACCCAGAACAGATAAAAGTGGTTGTATGAAGAGGAACGAAGCACGGCGAAATAGGTATGGTCTTATCTAAAGCAGATGCATCCGTTATATGTTGTTTAGAAAACACCATGTATGCACGTCACCTGGACTCAGTTTGATTCTTCTGTTACTGCGCACTGTAGGAGTCCAAGTTAGTTCGATAAATGGGCTCTTAAAATTGTTGTTTTAAGTATTACAATAACTTACTTTAACACCTGGTACGCTTATGAAAAATACGACATAATATATATTATTAAACCCAAATTTAACTCACATTTGCCATCCACTTGATATGGTGCTCTTTTATTCAATAAAGTTTCAGTGGTGCATAATTATGACCGAATGGTAGTAACGTCATGGCGGTGCAGTGCCAAAAAATATTTCTAAAGTGATAAAAGCAAATTTTAGAAGAAAAATGGAATATAGGATACTTTTAGGTTTGAACTTAAAGGAACAGGTTTAAGGCGTAAGGAAAGGAAATAAGTGTTAAAGAAATTGCTACGAATATTAACGCTAAATGACATTAACAATAATCTATTACCTGAAGTGTTTATTAACATGTTACAAAGTTCTTGCAATGGAAGGTCGTTATAAAAAAAACGCCATCACAAGTCAACAAACAATCAGATGTGGAAATTATATCAAATAAAGTAATATAACGTTTCCTTTTAAAGGACACATGGTTACGCCACAAAAAGTTAAAACAAACTCTGATAAACTTATAGCAATTAAAAATTATTGGCCATTGTTTGGTTCACCCAATACTTTAGACTAGTGTTTCTCAACGTGGGTGATATCGTCCCCATGTGGGCATTTTTTGATGTTGGTTTTATTGAAGGGGGCGACGATTCGTTAGATATTGAGAAACACTGCTTTAGACCGTACTTATTCGACAGAAAATTTAAAATAGTTATAGATCACAAACCGTCACAATGGATATTCTCAATAAGAGAACCAAGCTTTACTTTATAGGATAGAGACCGAAACTCGAAGAGTATGATTAAGAAATCATTTATAAGAAAGGCACAGCAAATACCGATGCCAATGATTTAAGCATAATTCCTACAAACCCTCAAAACAGAAATAATTCAACCGGCTGGTTAATTTGCACCAGAAGGTACCCACTCTTTATGAACAATGCCCTTGGAACCAAAGAAGTACATAAGCATGCATTTCAATTTTAATTTTGACATGCGAGCTTTGTTTGGTCTGGATGATCCTTTTGAATACCATTGCCAACTTTGACGTTTTATTTCTGGATCGTACTGGTAGAACCAACTTTCATCACTAGTGATAACACAACTCAATAAATCTGGATTGATTTCCACTTGCTCTAACAAATCGACTGCCACATTTTTCTGTGTTTCTCTCTGTTGGTCTGTGAGATTTTTGGGGACCATCTTTGCACAAGTTTTTCTCATACCCAGATTTTGAGTTAGTATTTAATGAACAGTTTTCTGATTGATCTTAAGTTCTTGTGCCATCATTTTAACAACTAATCTTCGATTAGATCGTACGATTTCACGCACTCTGTCCATGTTGACACCAGTCCGTGAGGTTGATGGTCGTCCACTGCGATCTTCATCTTCAACATTCGTT
>JAHWXV010445316.1:0-20954 GCA_024586415.1 Phrixothrix hirtus
TTTACTAGTATTTTAAATCAAACTAGTTTATAGAAGTAGTAAAATAATATAACCGAAAGCTAATAACCATAAAATAAAGTAATGAAATAAATTTAAAATTAAGGGCATGAACATTTTATTGTATTAGAAGATAACCTTTTAACTTAATATCCTTAATTTTATCTGAGATATCGACTGAAATAAGAAGATGTACAATTAGGAAGTTTGTTCCCGTGATTGCAGTTAGGTTTGTGTTTCTTTTCAATAATCATCGTTTACTACAGTAGACAGGCATAACTCGCATCACGTAAAATCTAAAATTAAGTTAAACTGAAAAAATAAATTTGATACTGTATTTCAGGGAAGCTTTAATAAATAAAAGCGCATCTATCCAGAAATACTAAGCTGTAAACTACTAATTTAATTGATAGCTTTAAGCAATAAGTTTTTCTTCAAACAGTTCAAGTAAACAGTTTCAAGGCACAGTAGTTCAGTTCATTTAATGGTAAGGTTCGATTTAAATTATTATCTAAACCGGTGAAAACCTGTACAGAGTTACTAGCTATCACAAGCAATACTCTACTCGTAAACCCTAATTAACAATATAACGTGTCATTACGTCACACAAGAGATACCCCTTAATCATTTACAATTTGCAAACTTCCCTGTAATTAATTTTAGTATTTATCTGCTTGGGGTTACTTCCTGCAGAACTTTGCTACCGCAGTATATTAAATTTCACCCTACCGGTGTACTTACTTCTTTACAAACTTCGGCTAAGGAATGAATTAGAAAAGTCTATTCTTAACGTAAACCCTTGACTTTTAGGTACGTAACTTGCTTAATGCAATATTAATTTGCATTCAATTAAAATGTTAATTCTCAAATAATCATCATCATTATTATTATGAAAACGTTTTACAGTTAATTATATACTTAATTTAAAAATCTAATAAAAGAGTCTTTGAATTGCGTTTCTAAGTTTAAACCTTCTTTATCATATTTGAACGCTTTTAAACAACTCTAGATTCAGAAATGAAATCTCAACGGCGACGATAATATAGTATGACAGTTTGAAGCACCCTTAAAGGTAGTAACATGTCACAGTACCTGTTGCTTGGTGATGTAAATAGGCTTGTTGAGGATCAACCACGTGACAGTTTCGTGGCAGGCTGGCATCGTAGTGGAACCATCGTACGTCATATAATAATCCGTTTCTGGTAGCAACCCTCGCACCGATAATTTTTTTACTTCTACTTCTTCCCCTAAAGTAATATTAAAAGTATTTATTTAAATTTATATATAATCCCAAACTTACCTCCGTATCTGATTTTGTCTAATTGGTCTGTTAATATCCGCAGTTCAGGATTGGAAAGGTCCCCCAACTGAAAATTAAACGTACTTTAGAGGAAGTAATGTTATAAATTTAATATAATAGAGATGACTATTTGCGGGATATTGAATTAATATGGAAAATGTTATGCATACTTTGCACGTGACACCCTAATTCACCAGCAGCTGTAATGTGAAACACAATTATTAAAGTACACGACAGAAATTTGCATGATTACTTGGTGGCTTAAAGAGCATTTTAAAAGTTCAGCTACAATGTCATTTGCATAACAAGTAAGGAAATTTACCTAGAACCACTTTCGTTTATGTCTCTCTACTTAGTTTTACTTGAGAGATATGGCAAATTGTATCGTTATTTTATAGAGATTTTTGCTTGAGAGTGGATTAAGGATTAAGTTTTGAATATTTAACTATTTATTTAAATGAAGATTAAAAATTTAAAGTTTTACTTTAACTTATTTGCCATATTAGGAACTAAACGTTTCTAACCCGAATAAAGTCTGTTACCTTTTTAGAATTGGGAATGTAACAAATACACTGCATTTAATTAAAAGATCCACTTTGGCTTTATTTGGCCTACAATATTCGATCTAAGGGTTAAATAATACGAATGAAATAAATTAACGTTTATTTAATTTAAATGATATGGCACTTAATATTAACTTTGCAAAGAAAGGTTTAATTTAAAAATTTTATCCAAAATTATTTGTCGCTAGTTGGCATCTTCTACATGTAAAACATACTTATTTTAGATGTATTTTTGTGATTTACACTGCAAAATTAGGCGATCTTTTTTATACGATACTGTTTAAATAAGGTGCCATCGTGCCATCTTTAATATATTCGGTGTAATTACAGCACGAATTTAAAATAATCTAATAACGTCGTTTGTAAACAAATTAACTTTTATGAAGGATTCCAAAATTATTCAATAAAAAGCACCGCCGTTTTTTAGACGTAAAGAGAAGAAAGGGATTGAAGTTATCTTATCCTTCATTATTTAGTGAGAGTTTTGTGTTTGTTTTTTGACCTTTTTGTTAAATTTTTTTCTTACTCTTTTGGGACTGCTTAAAAAATGTATAAGATAAAAATTTTAATTTTATAAAGTAAGCGTTATTGCCTTGTTTTTAAAGGGTATCTTAAAAAAGAACTCCAAATTCAATACAAGTTAAAGTAGTGTTAAAATAAACTTGCTAATCCATTTTTGTATCCTTTATCTAATGAATAATATATAAATAATTACACATTCAAATATTATAGAACTACTGCTAAGGTATGAAGCAACCTTATAGCCAGTTGGTTAAATGTTACGTACATAAATATTATATTGGGCTAATGCGACAGGAGCCATAATGTAATTCACGTCTACATAAATGTACAATGTTGGTAAACATACCTGTATGAAAGCAAACTACTTTTCACGTGCCTACTTTTGATTTCAATTTGTAGACAATTCTCAATTAAAAATACTTTACTTTAATAACATAACCCTGTAAAGACAAAACAGAAAATCTTGTGAATTGCAAATCAGGCGTAGGTTACGTTTGGTTAAAACAGCATTAAGTGAAATACTGATTCAGCCTGAAAGTAAACTTTCATATATGATACATTATTCATTCGTAAACAATGCTTGAAACATTTTTGTTTACTTATAAGCTGACCAGGTCAACACCAATACCTACACTTTGGAGTAGTTAGTCTTGATTTTAAGTTATATTTTATTTAATCATTCATTCACGAACAATTTGTTTAACCTAAATTTTAAGCCATATAATATTCGAGGACATTAACATTCCAATTCAGTAAGATAGTGTTCATTTAGTTCTATCAATATTATTTTATAAAATTATAGATTTTATCTAAAAACGTGTTTTGTTACTTTGACGATATGTAGCAACGAAAGGTATCTAATTTATTTTCGCCAGATAACTATTTGACCAGTAATCTCAAATGAATATAGTATAACTATGAAAGATTAGTCTTCTTTAAGAATAGTATTTTGGACTAAAAGAATTAAAGTCAACTTCGCATCAATTTTAGCACGCATATAATCTTTTGCCACACACAATATCATTCTAATATATAAATTTCGAAAAGGAGATTTTACATGTTGTTGATTTAAAATTTCAGAGTATATTTTGTTATTTATTTACATTATCAATTTTACTTTACGCCCTACAATTTTAACTGCCGCGGGTTAAATTTAACTACCCCTTTATAATAGTTCATGTTCTTTCTGAAGGGCGAAGAGTACAACACAATTGATCAGGAAATTCATTTTAGAAACTTGAGTCATCACTATAATTTTAAATGCTAAATTGCAATTAATTTTGAAATGTGAAAATATTACAATAGGCTAAATATGTGTAATTTGTTGCCCGTGAAATAACAATTGTTACTTTTTATAGTTTAGGTTTCAATTTCAATGCAGTTTTCTATTATAGCAACTTTGATTAAGAATAGCTGGTAAACATTAATTTGAATCAACAAGCAATTAAATTAATAAAAGTGAATGGTGTTAAGTCAATGTTCAATAAAGAAAGGGAATGTGTAAGTTTCTGTATTTATGGAGTAAGTGCGAGATACCATTTTGAAAATAGCTTCTAATAAGCTAAAAGAGACTAATGATAAATTTTTAGCATCCTTTAGATACCAATATTAATTTATTTTCTGATTGTATTATTGCATAGAGGGTGAGATCACTTTTAACGAATAAGATGTTTATGGAAAATGAATTAAATTCCTATATATCTTCAGAACTTTTATAACTATAAGAAGTTTTTAATTATGTTACTTGATACTAAAGGTATTACAAATACTACAGGTTTATGAAGATTACGTAGGACAATCCCGTGGAATGCCTTCTAAAGGTTCGAGATAGAGAGAGGGAGTGTGAGAGGAGGAGGGAAAATGTTTTCTATTATGAGATCTTGTCAGCACTAAAAGTGCATATCTTCTGTCACACATTTTATGCATTATTGGAAGTTTTGAGCAATTAGCTCTAATTACATTTTAATTCGTTCTCTATTTTAAGAATGTTACAGTTTTATTTTTGGTAATCAACGTAGCTTTATGCCTTTATTATGAATTACGCTTAAGGCTCTAAAGCCTTCCTTCAGTACACAGTATTTACTATACCGTTATAACATTTACCTGGAGGTTAATTTAAAATTTTACGTTAATATCTATTAAAATTTTATAGGTCTCCACCAACAGCGACATTTAAATACAAAAATTAACAAATGTTCGCTGTATATATAAATTTACCTTTAAAACATAAAAATCAAATAATATTCACACGGTTCCCCGTAATCAGGGATTTAAGTAAATTGTTATTGCATTTTATTTCTGTTTGATTTCTGGAGAAACCACTGAGTGGTGGAATGTCTGAACATATTTTGTCTTCAGCGGAACGGTGTTGCCCTTGGTGATGTACTTCTTCAGAAAAATGAGTTGGAACACTGTACATATATAACATTAAATGGTCTGCCGTTTCAATAAATTTTAGTTACCTTACTTCTTTATTACTGCAGCCTGACCTGTGACATCGTTTTCAAAACATAAGCGGTATAAAGTACAAAATAGGCCAGTCCTACAGTAATATATCTGCTGAAGCAGTTACAAAAGGGAGATAAGGTTCGATTCTTTTGTTGCCACTAGATAAGGTAATTAACAATTAAATAATTACGTTGTTCTCACATTATAAATTTAAATAAGCTACCATTCATTTTAAATTGTTAAGAATTTTTCGGTAATATAAAGTAACCTAACGTTGTTCACAAAATCATACACTAATTATAAGAAATTTATCTTATGAACATGGGAAGGCTTATGCAATTTAAAATAATTATAAAAACCTTTCCAAAATTATTAAATAATTTCAAAATTATAACTTAATTTTAAATAAATAATTTTATATATACCGAAGGGTTCACCTAATATAAAGGTTTATTATAGGAACCTTTATAAACTGCTATGAAAATGCAGCTTGAAAGTTAAGAATAAATTTCTTGCAAATCAGAGTGTAGACACCTATATAGCAATAAACACATTAAACAAGTACCATAACCATTTAAAAGGTTCATGTGGGCAGTTTTCGAAAAAATTGCAATTAACTACAAGGAAAAGGTCAATTATTTCAGCCACGAGAAAGTTAATTAAATAGACGTAGGCAATATTCGATTGATTAGCATTTAAAAAAATGCTTAAAAACAATTGGCAACGTCGATATAAGCCCGATATAAAGCAATTTTCCCATGTATTGTGCCAAGAGTCGTGTGAATGTATGTTCAGCGCAACTTTAAGCCAGTGTATGTTAAGAAACATTCACTGGTCATTAAATGGCCAGTTCGAAATGAAGCAAGGTCCGCCTAAGGACCAATTATGAGAATCCCTTTCGAAAATAGCTATTCTACCGAAGATATAATTAAAATTTACGCCAGTATTTTGGTTGTAACTAGTCAAGATACAATTTAAACGTCAAATGGTGTACGAAGGAACCGATTTCAAAGTCAAAGTTACAATGTTATATCGCAGCAGTGGTAAAAACACTAAAGATACTCTAAACTAGGTTAGCTTCTGTTTAATGTTCGAAAAATAGATTAATACAGTGAAATAAATAATTATTCATTGAAATAGATAAACAATTTAAATAAAAGCATTCACTGGGTTAGATAATGTATTTGTAAACAAAAAGTTTATTTACAAAGGTGTATGAACGTTATCTCAACTTGGATTGAATAATCTTTTATTAGGGTTTAGGTTAAGACCTGCCATAAATTAGACTAACGTTCATCTATTTGGGATGTGGTTTTTTTCAAAAGCGTTACATTTGTATAACTTGAAATAAACCTAATTATTTAATTATCTCTTAGGGCATAGAACATAAATTTTAGTCTTAATTTTTTTGTTGACTAATAATTTACTACAAATGCATTTCCATTGAAAATAAAATTCAGTGTATGTGAACTACAAAATATTTATTGCGAATTCTTGTAACTACAGGTATTCATCTAAAACTTAAATCACTTTCTAAAACAAAGTAAGTTACATGAAATACTTTAAATAACATTGGACGTTTTGAGTACATTTTAAAAATTATTTGGGGTTTGTCAAAAATAGGTAAATTTTTAAGGGTGTCAAATGATACCTTCTAGCACTTTATTTACAGTAAATCTAAACTTGGTAAAGATCAGGCTATTATATTAACTAGCACCCTTCTATAAAACCACGTTACCTCATAAAGGTATCGTGAGCAGACGAACAACGTAATGCCAAGTTTTAAACTGAAGTTTCTCAGACTATAAAAATAGACATTTTTACAAATTTCATAGAGCTCCCTTATAAACAAATCGCGGTTGAATATAAAATTCGTGTAAAAGTAAAACTTCAAAGCGATGAGATGTAAAATGGAATTATAGAAGAAAGCATTTTACAAAGAAATTCTTGAGGTAAAGTAAGACAAAGGAACCTTAAAGTACGTCGTCAAAGATTGGCACAATTTGTGGAATTCATAAAAAAAACCGAGGCTGAAGCTCAATTGTAACGGAAATTTAACGTTTTCCTCTCACGCACAAAATCGAGAATTTGAAATTTAGAACATGCCGGTTACATAAGAAAAAATATTGAAAAGGGACGCAGATGCTATAAAACACTAGAAAATACAATGAGCGTCATCTTTTCTTTGCACAAATCTACGGTGTTGCACAAATCGGGGGTAGAACGCCAGACTAGATCCGTTGAGGTTAAAAATGTAAATTCCATCTTAACTTGTGTCATGAATTAAACCTAAATACAAAAAGGTGATCGTGTCATGAAAAAGCCCTGCAATTCTACAGCCAACGTAAAAGTTAATTTTCCTAATGTAACACAGGAAAATAAATCAAACATTCGAACGCATTACCTTGATGAAATACAAGGAGTATTAAATGAAAAGTTTAAAAATAAGTAAATCCCTTTAAAACATTCTACCTGCTACCTAAATTTTCTAGAAGGAAGCTTAATTATCTAGCTTGGAAGATAACTCAAACACGAAAGTTAAACCGTAAGAGTATATTAAACAATCGCCTTGTAAACTTTAATAAACAAATAAACTTAAAGTGTTTCATGATTGATACTTTTATAATTTAAATTTGTTTTAATTGTACCAAACAATTTAAAAGAACCAGAAGTTCTTTCTATGTTGTACAGATTTACAATCTGTCATAACAGGGGTAACCGAAGGGTCTTAATAAATATTAACCATCTCTTTAGGAAATTATTGCATTATTTTTAAATGAAAATTTGTTGATATGAAATTTATTTATCCATTTTTTTAAATAAATGTATAGAACGTAAAGTAGTTGTTTATTGCTTGGTGTAATTAAGCAAGTCGTAAATCATATAGATTTGGTGAGGTCGATATAAGGTCTAACGGAAATATATGAGAAGAAATATTATGTTAATTTCTCTTTAGGTATAATATGGCAGGATTAGTTTAGTGTCCCTGTCCGTTATTTAAAAGGGTCTTAACTCTGAAACATGTTGATAAATTCAAAATTCGAAATAGTTTGGCTACCTTATTCTAAAACCGAAAAATTACGTAAATTAAATACGTAATAAAGTAATTTATTAGAATTGCTCAGCACTACCAATGAGGTAGACAACATTGCATTGAAACAAAGAACTTAATTTAGAATTTGATTTACACTATTGTACGTTACTTGAGGTTTATGACTTACACCGGTTGAAAACAAGAATTAATTGTTTTAAAACTGTTAAAAGAATCAGTATATCAAAGTGTAAATATAACGGCGTAAATCGGGGATAAATAAGATTAAAATATGTACAAGTGGATTTTTTGCATTTAGGATATTTGAAAAGATGTATAGGAGGTATTAAAATACATGCTGAAGAAGTTCGTTTGAAGCACAAGTTTAGGTAATTCGGCGAATTCTTATATTTCTACCCATAGTTGTGTTCAAGTCTTCTAATCACCCTTCTATATGTGGAAGACCTTCTTATAATCTGTTAATTTCTGTCCCATGTTATACGTAACAATTAATTTTGAACAATTATTGCAAAAAGGCTTCACCATTGAAACTGTGAGTATATGGATTTTTATTAAGTTTTTCATTGGAAAAGGTGCCATAACATTCATCATCAGATTATTATTTAAATACATTGTCAAATATGTAAATTAGTATAAATTGAAATTTATTACAACGCTGATGGACAGATATTTAAATAGTAAAATTTGTGTTTCTTTATTCACAATAAAAGTAAAATTGTAAATTTATTCCCACACAAAACATTGACCTAATTATATGCTTTCGTTAATTAAAAGAAAACAGCAATAATCACGCCATGGTCCATGAATTTTATATTTAATAGCTTACTATTTGTAATCCCATTACCATTTCTGGAACAGTTTTCCTAATATAGTATTTGAAGTGGTTTGCGTGTTTCATATTTAATTTTTAATTATACATTATACAACTTTAATTACGATGGGTATTTGCAAGGATCGCATCTAAACTATACATAAGAAAAAAATATTTGTTAAGTTACAGTTTCCCTTTGTATTGGTTAAATTTATTTCTACAATGACTTTATTTATTTGTACTCTATTTTCTATAGATCATGAAGTAACAGCGTCGCTTCTATTCGAAGGTATAATATTTTTGTACATGAGTTGAACACTCTTCAGACAGAACATCGTCAATAGAGGTCAGTGATTTTAATGAATTGCAGCAGAGTAGGGAGCTACCGGAAAAACGTCACTCATAAAGTAAAAGAAACCCTATAAAACTAAAGCTTTCCATACTTTACAGGAAGTAACACAATGAATCGTTATGAGGAAACTAATGACCGAAATCGCTGTTTTAATAATAATTTTTGTTCGTACCTTTTAAAAAGTGATTAATGGTTAGACCATAATGTTAAAGTACAATAATTGTTAAGGGAAAATGAGAAATCTGTATGCATTTTTAGATTTAACTACAAATATATCGTTCAAAAATATTTTGCATATTTTCTTATATCCTCTCAATAACCTCAGTTAAAAAGTGAATTATTATGCGGCTCTAATTAGCATCTAAATTGGAGTTGAATGGATTCCGAATAAAGAATATTTGACAACTAATCATAATTTATGTTTCAAAGCATTGGTATATTGTGTAGCATAATGATAACCAGCTATTGGTTAGATGAGATAATAATAGTATAGCAAGGTAAATAACGTAAAACGTCTTTATAAATTGTGGTACATAAATTGAATCAATCGAATTTATAACAAAACTTATACAAAATTTTAAAAGGTCTGTTCACTTCATTTGCGTTAAATGTACTGCATTAAAGCGATCATAACTTCGACGTATTTTAAAATATTTTGAAACCGTTGAAGCATTTTAAAAATTAGAGCATCGAGAATTTCGTTAGGCATGCTAGTTAATTTCAAATTCGTTTTCCCTATACTACCAGAATTTTATTATAAAATCTATATTAATATTCTCGTATACATGAATACATAAAACATTTATTGATTTAGTTTTAATTAAAATAAAGAGAGTTTTCGTTTGCTTTCAATACTTCAGCAATTGAAATCATAAATATAATTTTTTTTATTATTCCAAATACTGCAATTACATACAAAAATATGCTTCAGACCTACTATATACAATGTTAATGCAGCCAAGAAATTATTTCGTTGCCTCAGTTCTATCAGAAGGAATTCAGTTATATACTTTCAAATAACCCGCCCTGTATATTTTTCCATAAATTGATAAAATTGGGTTTTATATGCAAGTGAGATTTGAATAAAATGCAGTCGTTTAGATTGAGTTGCATTTAGATGTATTTACATTTAGTTATTTTGATCATTAGAAAAACTATCGAACTTTTCTAACAGAAAATATTGTTAAAACTTTTACCTACCTCTTTCAATTTCTACAGCTATTATGCTATTATTAAGAATTGAAAATAATGCTCAATTTACTCCCATATACTAATATCTTCAACTTGTAATCACAACTATATTTGATAGTTATTAGAATAGGAGATAGCCCTTGGATTTATGAGTAAGAATTGAGTGTATTATTTAAATTAAAATAGTTTATATTGTTTCCAGTCACAAGCGTGAAAAAGGAAAGAACTACATTTAATATGAGTCGAAGATGAAAAGATTTCCATTTATGGACAAAACAACCGTGCGATAAACGTAATCCTTACAGAAATGATTAAAAACTGGCAAGAAGTGAAACAATACATGTGGGCTATTCAAAAGGTTAGATGACGAATTCTAGTCAAGATCTATAGAGGTCCTAGTATATATTTATAATAATATTGACCGTCCAATTAGAGAGTGCTAGTGAAAGCCAAGAATTTTTCACTTACATCTGGTTACCTACTTTTATTGTTAGATATCACTAACACAACTTCAAGCAAAATGGTATTGAAATACCCGCAATTTGAGAATTACTCTCAATGTCCTCATTATCGTACTTACCGTGTTAAACGCATTAATAAACTCCTCCCATATCGTTTCTAGAAGTTTTCTTAGTTTTAGAAACACCACTTATTGTCAAAAATGGCCAGGTACTGCGTAGAAGTTTTTCACCTCTTTTATCAGGTATGCTTATGACTAACCCAGATATAAACCGCATTTTTAAGGACCCTTGCGATAATTAAATTGTATTGGTAATTTACTTGTTAATTTAAAGTCATTCACAGGAGCCTAAAAACCATTGAATAGACTAAAAAAATCCACACTTAAATATAATTTATTATCGTAGAAATAGAAAATAACAACATACGAAATAATGACAACAGTTTCAAGATTAGCTGAACACCTACGAACACGGAATGGGTCAGTAATTGTGAACTACAATAATCATCCTCCTTTTACAATCACTACCTTTCATTGCTTTCTTTGGACTTTTTAATATGTATTCAAATGACGACCCTTGTAACTCAAAACTTATAAAAGTTTTCCCAACAGCTGTAAACAGCAACTTTACTTTACAGCTGATTGAAAGCTTACATTTTAAATTTGGGAAGAAATTTCTTAATTTAGCCTAGCTTGTAAAGTGTGCTTCAGAATGTTTTTCGTTTCCGTTTTAACCGTTTCGCATCAAAAACAGATAGCGCATACGGAGGAGTGGGGTGATGTCAAATGCATAGCAAGCTTATGTAGTTTAGTAGCGATGGATTGTTTCACGGGACTGCAATGCGTATTTTGCGTGCGAGAGTTTTATAAAAAGCAACGATTCTTACACTATTGTTCGATGTTTTTACATGACACATTATAATTTAACGACCATGAGAAATGTGTCAAGTGCAAATTTAGTCAAGCATTGGGTGCCCAAATTTGAAGAGGCTGGTAACACAATGCCGGAAAAATGAACTGGGTGCAAAAGCGTATCAAAAACAAGGATGAATGTCGATCACGTTCGCCCGCCTGTTATGCACGATCCACTTACGTCACTACGATTGCGTGCAGCTCTTCTAAATTTGAACAAATCCACAGTTAATCGTATGATCCATAAATATTTGCATTTTTACCTCAAAAAATTGTTATTGTGCAAGATATGCAGTTCGATGATCCTGTTAAACAAGTAGAATTGGGCAGAACAATACAAAGTCGTTTTAGGAGCTTGAGTAACGTGATTCTCCCATGAGTCCAATTTTAACATCGTGAACAATTAAAATTGTAGATATTGAGCTTCCGATAATCCGCTGAAATTGCATCAGAAACCATTACACTCGCCTAATGTTGTCGTTTGGGCTGTCATATCAAGTTAAGGAGTTATCAATCCATACGTTTGTGTGAGAATAACCGTGGTGGCGCCCAGAAACCGTTAATTTAGATTGATATTGCCATATGATCTGAACTTGTTTCACTCCAGAGGTACAAAAAAGATTGGGAAAACTGCAACACATTTTTGCAGTAAGAGGGAGCCACTTCGGCCGCCACAAATGACTCATTAGCTGTTCTTCGCGATTTATTCCCTGAAAGAGGAGTTATTAGCCGAAGAGACATAAACTGGCAACTGAGGAGTCAATATTTAACGCATGTTGATGTTTTCCTACGGATATACTTAAAAAGTAAAGTTTTCAATCCATTGTCATCAAACTTGAATGTTTTAAAGCACAGAATTACATACACAGCACACGTTATTCAAAGAGCGATGCTCAAACGAGTGATTCAAAATTGTATCTCCCGGCTAAATGAGTGCGAAGAAGTGGATGGTACCCATTTTCCACAGATTGTTTTCCACAAATAAAAATTCAAAAACTGCTCTTTAATTTAACAGCAATAAAAATAGCTAGTACTAATTCTGGTGTTTTATTTTTAAGAATCAAAAAGGAAAAACGTTGTGGGGCACCTTTTTTATGCCGCCATGTAGATACATAAATCTCCCTTATTTTGGCAAACCAAGCGATACCATATACCTAAAAAGATGGATCCTTATACAACACTGATCAATAATAAAGACCGGATAAATTAATAAAACGCTAAGAGTTCATACATTAAATTGTAGAACTGTGTATATAGGATAAACGGTTAAAAATGTTAATCAAGGTTGAAAATTTATACGGAAAAACACTAATACTATTTCAATCTTCTACCTTAATCCCTTGTTTATTAATCAGATCTTTAACAACACGTAAATACGCGTTTGATATTAACAATATTGAAATTCTGTCTTCCTATTGAAGACAATACATATAATTCTTTAGAGATTATCAAGTTCATTTTGACATAATGTTAATTTTTGCGAAACCACCCAGTATATTTGCTCATATAATATAGTTTTGGTATCAGTAATAGCGAGTTCGACTTGATGCAATGCACGGGTGTGGTGGATTTTAGCTGCTTTCTATTCATATGAAATAATATAAAAACTAGCAAAACTACAAAATGTTTTACTTTTTTGTAAAAGAAAAACTGCTGGCATTAACTGCACTGGTGTAGTGCAGAAAGTCGAACTTGATATTAGATTCCATAGAAACAATTCGGGATTATAATTTAGTTACCAGGTTGGCGTATTTATTGATCGATGCCTGTAGTTTTCTGTTTAAATTTCTATTTATTATAATAAAATGTTTTACGCTTTTAAGATTGTAGATATTTCACTTTCTAGGAACCACTCCTGTTTTATTATATTAATACTACCCAATACTGTTTTTAAGTTAAATTTATTATGTCGTATATTCTTCGCATTATGTGAACTTGAAATGCATAAAGCAGTTGTAGAAATATTTTCATGTTTACCGCTTAGAAAGTCTACTTAATTTTCCTTTTTCTCTGTTTTTTTGCCAATTTTTTATAAAATGGGGTAAGTACGATCTTCTTACTCCTATATATAGATTAATCAATAGAGCGTTTCTTTCTTCCGGGTGTAAAAGTTGTAATCGTTCCACTTATAGAAGCGTCCTCTGTGAAGTAAATCCGTAAGAAATTGACTCTTTTCATGTCAACTTCAGCTGCAAGATTGTCGGCGGGCAACTCAATTGTTATTACCATAGACCGCTTGCCACTCCCTCCACCCGTATTACGTCTGGCCCGTGCTACTTCGAGAGCTGAAAATGAAGAAATCCTGCTATGTGACTAGTCCAAGGTCAATCGTGTTAAAGTATTTTATTTCACGAACGCAAATAAATAAATGTTTTCCAACATTCACCGAATGGTACAGTTAAATGGAACAATTTTTTCATGCAACTTTAAGTCTTCAGGCAGACGCAATGCATCTTGTCCAAAAATTATATCTTGTATTCCGAAGCTAATCACACTGTTATTTATAGCTGGAATGGTTATTTAATAGACCGTGAAACAAGATTCTTTGATACAGAAATATTTGATTTTTGATTAAAAGTGCAAGCCCTTATGGCTTAATTAAGAAGTTAATTAAGATAACACGCAGTTGTACAGGCAAACAAACATTTCAGTTGTAGCTTACTAAAAACAACTAGTTATATACTTTGCTGAGGTTTCATATGCTTAAAAGTGATTTTTGTTAAAAGATTCATGTTGCGCTTAATATATAAAATGCACCTACATATTTCTACACACGATTAATATTAAAATATAATTTATGATACCTAGCCCTACTTCGACCCTGTGCATTCACCTTTTCACCATAAGTATTCCTGTAAGGTTTCAGCTCCCTTTGTTTAATGCCAATAATGCGCAACGCAGTTCACTATTGCCTTAATAATAACGACTCATGTTAAATTAAATTCATTTTAAATGAATGTAAATATTTTTGCATGTTGAAAGCTTTGTTCTACCTAATTCTTCCGTTTTAATTCCTTTAACTTTTATCTTAATGAACAAAGAAGCGCAACGACAGTCTAGCGCTTCCGAAATTTTTGGGTAAATACTTAATATACTACATTCATTAATTACACTGGCCAACAAATCAAAAATTTTTTTCTTCTGCCTCTAATCTGACACCTGTTTTTAACTAATTTTATCACACTGATTTCAAATATCAAAACCGTTTTGCTCTATCACGTCAAGTTTTTCCGCTAGAGCATTTTCATTTTTTTCCATTTGCAAATTCTTGAGTATCCTTAAGAAATTGAAATGCTTACATTTTTAGTACTTAAATTCATTCCAAATACATTTAAGTCATTAGTATAATATGAATTTAATAATAAAATGCATAATAATTAAATTGTTGTTAATAAAAGACATTAAAATACCTTTAACTCATTGTCATAATGTGCATAAATATACTGCACGAATAGCAGCTCTCTTAAATACAAATGAAGATGATATTAAATTGTTAGTTGCAATATCACTGAAGAAAATACATCATGTTTACTACTAGAAAATGTGTCAATAGTGCTGGTTGTTCCTGTTACATTTGTGGAAGCTCCCACTCAAAAGAAATATATCAGTGATTTAGTTAAGCAATTGTACTTGACTTACTTTGGCGTGAAACTTGCAGATCAAGACAAGTTGTAGGGTCCTCACCAAGTATGTAAACCACGCGTGGAAAATTTTCGACAACCAAGCAAGGGAAAATGCCAATAATTAGCTTTTGGCGTTCCAATAATCTGGCGCGAACCGAGAAACCATGTCGATGATTGCTATTTTTGTTTAGTCCAAGTTTTGGGTTATAGTAAGAAAAATAAGAATAAAATTGTGTATCCCAATCTTGACTCAGCTATTCGACCAGTACCTCATTCTGTTGAAATACCTTTGCCAGTTTATGAAAAGCTTCATTCACTTGAGGATGAGGACGATCAGGGTATGCCAGACGGTCTGGAGGAGCAGGACCTCGATATTGAATTTGAGACCGAAGATTTAATTTCTAAATCTGGAGCAAGACGTTTTACTCAAGTAGAATTGAACAAGTTAGTAAGAGGTTTGGGCCTATCAAAGGAATCATCTGAACTACCTGTGACAAGATTATATGAAAAAAACTTACTCGAGCAAGGTACGAAGGTAACTTCTTATTGTAGTAGGGAAAGTGATCTTTTATAATATTTTAAACATGAGTGTGGGTTTGTTTATTGTAATAATGTGGAAGATTTGCTAATTGAAATGGGAGATACACACGTTTGTTTATAGACGGTTCAAGCAGTAGCCTCAAGTGTGTCTTACTACATAATGAGAATACGTATGGTTCAATTTCTCTTGGATTCTGTTCACTTAAGAGAAACATATGAAGATATTAAATATTTTGAAGTTCTTAAAATAAAAAGAGCATAACTGGATCATCTGCGTCGATCTTAAAATGGTAAACATTTTACTTGGATTCCAAGGAGGATACACATAGTTGCCGTGTTTTCTGTGCCTTTGGGATAGTCGAGCACGAAACCAACAGTGGAGTCGGAAGCACTCGCCTCTTAGAACATCCTTATATGTTGGAGAAAACAATGTTATAAACCAACCATTAGTGGACAGAGAAACTATCATTTTTCCACCTCTCCACATCAAACTAGGTATTATTAATCAATATGTTAAAGCTTTAGATTTTCAGAATGACTGTTTTCAATACATATGTGAAAAATTTCCACGACTTAGTTACGAAAAAATTAAAGCCGGTGTTTTCGATGGACCGCAGATTAGAATTTTAATGAAGACCAAAATTTCATTAACGCTATGAATGAAATTGAGAAGGAGGCCTGGACTTCATTCATGATGATTGCCAACAATTTTTTGGGAAACAAAAAAACTTAGATTTAGTGGAAACAATGCTTAAAAATTTCCACTGCCTTGGTTGCAACATGAGTATAAAGCTTCATTTCCTCGATAGTCATCTTGACAAATTTCCCGAAAATTTAGGTGCGGTAAGCGATGAACAAGGCGAAAGATTTCATCAAGACTTAAAAATTCTGGAAGGTCGATACCAAGGACGATGAGGTACTCACATGATGACTACTATTGTTGGAGCGTTCAGAGAAATTGCCAAAACAGACAGTACAGCAGAAAGTGATACAAGCGGAAATTTATTCCCTGAAACATATGATTTCAACTTTATTGTTATTTTTTATAAATACTTTTCCGATTTTTACTAAATATTGCCTGATTTTATATATATGTAATTTCCGTATTAAAATAAATAAACTGTTATAATTTTAAACTTTATTTATTCTATATCAGAGTCAACAACTTTGTGGTTTTTAATGGTTCTTCAAAAAGGAAGATATGGTATAGCGTAAAATTTTGACGTGATGAGGAAGAACCAATGTGATTTTCGGAATCAGCGCACCCAAATTAGTAAAAAATAAGTCTCAATTTGAAGTCAGCAGAAATCGTGCACAACTTACAGTCCACTTATAATATAATTTCGATGTATTTATTTCTTGTACACTTCTTATATCTATTAATATAAAAAGTGATTTTAAGCGCGTATAGATAATACCTACGGGTATTTTTCCTCTGTAAAGGTTGTCCCATTTAGTGGCAACATAATTTGGTCATTTTTCAGCGAATATTTATGGATATTTGCATTACCACGAGTTGCTCTATTTTAATTTACATTGTCGAATGTTGGTTATAAACGTTCTCGAGTTTAAATACAGCTTATATACGTGTAATTTCGGATTTTTTAATCTATTGCACGCTAATCCGTTGAATAACGTAGATAAATTAATTTAGTGTTCGAAATCAGTTCACAGAAAGAAAACTAAATATTTTTTAAATAAAGATAATTAAAACTTCCCATACATTTTAAGTTTATAACATATTCCAAGTGTTCACATTTGTAGCCCTTGCACGTTGTTGATGCCATCAATAATCAAAATTATAATTTACATCAACATGCCTAAAAATTAAATAAAATTGTATATAAAATTCTTAGACATCGGTAATGTGTTTTAACCAAACATAAATTTAAACTTAACCCTTCAGAATAGGCTGTATTGTCACTAAGCACGGCAGATTTGTTAAAAGCAAAAGATAGACAGGTAATATAATTTACGAGACCATCGCTATAGACAGTATAACTTAAAGAAGCGGAAAATTTAGCACACTTGCCGTAAACACATGTAAAGTAGCAAGTAAGATCCGAAACTCGCAAAAAGTCACGTATATAAATTTAAAGCGGCCTATGTAAGAATCGAGGAATTAGCTTTAGTTCAAAGACATTGGCTCAAATCCAAATAACCAACAACCCCATTGGACAATGAGAATTGCCGAAAGCTATATAAACTCAAACTCAAGTAAAAGCTAGGTTTTTTCCCGATCTACCATAAACGAGTTCATCAGTAAAGTCCCAGCAAATACATTGCAGTAAAAGAATTACAATAGAATCGCCACGAGTTGGGGATTTCTCTAAGTACGTAATTGAAAGAAATTAAAAAACTACACCGAGTGTTGTAATAAATTCAGAGCAGATATCCAAATCACCTGTCCAAATCAGCCAGAAGACAACGAAAAGGTTAGTTCTCGAATAGTTATAATTTTTCGCAAACGCAAATCGCGAGTGCTTAATTAGTAAACTAGTTATGTTTAATGGACATTCATTTAAAACTTATTTGGTACTAAAAACAATTAAGTTAGCTTAAACAGAGGTCGTAAATATTTATTTTCATAACTTCAATAAATTCAGGTAGAAAACCTTTATTTAAGCTACACATAAATAACTTAGTTCTCAGTAGTGTTAATAAAGTGTCGACAAAATTAATTCAATTTTTATAAACTTTATAAAAAGTGATCGCATCGATAAAAACCTAATATTTTAAACCAAATTTAACATTAATTTTATTTATTGCTTTATTTTTTCTTTGTATAATTAACTTTCACTAAAAGTGTCACTAAAATCTCAAACGACCGAATACTGTTATTGAGTGACCGTTGCCCCCTTGAAAAAAAAACATATTGTTCGTCTGACCCAACATTAATAGTAACTCAATTAAATAAGGCACGACTACGCAATAACGTGCCTCATGCCCTATTTACTCGATCTCGCTTACTTAACAACACTTAATAAGTCGTATTTGTCGTATTGTAAAAGTACCTGTGTATAACGCAAATATCGCGATTATAAAAACTGATACAGTTTCGCGCGTTCTAATGTTATTAATATTTAAGTTAAAAAGACAATGTAAAAGACTAAGAATTCGCGGAGTGCTGGAAAACCATTAAGAATTAAAATAATTAATTATACATATAAATGTTTGTAAATTCAGTAGCTTGCCTAATTAGAATTAGAAAAACTACAACTAATGAATTTACTTAAAATAAGTAAATTGTAAATCAAATAAGATGCTACCATTTTAAATATTAGCGTGTTGCGAGTTTGAAGTACAAGAAGTTATCACAAAGCGCAAGAATGAAATAGCAAATAAGTTACGCTAATGGAATAAAGACACTGCGTCCTATATTAATATATAAAGAGCGACTCAAGAACGCTTAGGGAACTTCTAATCCAACCACGAAGCTGTAAAGACTTCGATTCTGACAGCGAAGCCGGGGAATTCAAATTCGAAGCTGGTGAACTTTGAATCCAACCGCGAAGTCGTAAAGAGTTCGATTCTGACCGCGAAGCAGGGGACTTCAATTGCAAAGCCGGCGGACTTCGAATCGAGTTGCACGCTCATGGTGACACTCGCCTAATGAATCAACCTTTGATTTAAAATATATAACCGAGCCCACAAACCTAATATAAGCTTGGAAGCTTGTCAGCCTTTCAGTGTCGTCGACTGTGCCTTGCTGGTTGGGTAATGGGCGTCACCGCCGTGGGTTAGTCATAATCCTTCAGTTAAACAGTTGCTTGTGCGATAAGGGAACTGAACTATCCTGAAAATCACTGTCATACATTGTGCGAGACCCGCCTTATCTGTGTCGCCGCAGTTAAACCTACGACTTGGCGTAGGAATCTGACAGACCTGCATAAAAGTTTGTAAACGCTGCCTTTCGTTGCTCGTGCCATGAAATCTGGCGTTACGGAGTATTCAGGCCGCAAAAGGTAAATGTGTCAGGATCACGTGAAACACTTTAGGTCGATTACAAAAATAGTTTACGTATCGATGTAAGAAACTATAGGCGTGTTTAGTGAACACAACAGTTGGCAACGGTTTAGAGAGTTGAGTGACAACGATTCCCTAAACTAGCGCGTTGACCAAGTAATGTCTTTCTACTGTTGCATAATTTTGTCAGCATAAAATTTTCCGTTGTGTTTGGTCAGCATATGCTACCTAACGTCAAATTAATAACGCGTCTGATATTTGTTTTGTTGTTAGAAACTTGAAAACGCATTTTTATATTTGTTATAAATGACAGATTCCCTAATTATAGATTGATAAATGATAAAAATATACCAAAAATTACCATAAGTAGATATTGAATATTTTATAAATTGTTGACATTTAAAATTTAGATTTAAATTGGATTTAGACCTCGGGTAAGTTGCAGTTAATAAAAATATATTGTAGAATATTTTAGGAGGAGGGGGGATATTAATATTGCTGAAAATAAAAATGTTGAACGAGAAGAAAAGTTCTGTTGGAATAACAAAGCAACATTATTTCTTGATGAATATCGTAATCGATGAATTTCTCAATCCATCGTTTACAAAAATTGTTATGGAATAAAATCAACTACATTATTTCAATTAAATTCATCTTTAAATAAGAAATATAACAACATAATTGCTTCAGCCATGTTTGTTACTTAATATCACAGTATATAACTACATTTTATGTAAACACATCATAAATGTAACCATTCTTTACCTATGAATGACACTTAACATAACCTATAGTCATAGATAAATAACGTATATAGTCTACAAGCTAACAATTTGTACGGGCTAAAAAAACATAGATTCATGTTTAGTTAACTATGGTTAAAACGTTTAGGGAATTTGAAACTGTTGCAACTTATCAGTACAAAACATGTTGAGTATAAACATGAGCTGAGAGTCAACAGTTGCTTTCCCTAAACGCGCTCATTGATAGGAAATCCGTTATTAGAACAGTTCAATTTTGGCGCTTCGCCTTAGCGTTTACTGGTATCTCAGGAAGAAAATTATTTATATTTCTCACGGATAGTCTTTAGCCGGGCGGGCCTGGTTCAATCGTACCTAGCTAAACTGGTTATTAAATAACAAGTCGGTAAAACCTTCATAAGTTATGTATTGTAAATAAAAACAAATAAATGGTTATATACACAATGAATATGAAAA
>JAHWXV010445320.1:0-11449 GCA_024586415.1 Phrixothrix hirtus
TATATATATATATATATATATATATATATATATATATATATATATATATTGACATAACTGGTAGATTTGGAATGAAATACTTTTAAAGCAATTAATTGGTCGGGCGTTTTATTCAAAATTCGAAATGTATCGGTTTTATGGCTCAATTCTATAACGGGATGGAAAGGAGCTACTCATTTTCTGAGCTTACCAATGTCAATAATTTAGAACTTACGGATTTGCACGGGAAATTAGGAGGAAGGCGTGGGTAAATAAGTTCTTAAACACCTATGACAGTAGTATAAAGCGGTAAGGCGCGACTTCGCCACACGGAGATGATTATACGGAACTTAGGAGTGGAAACCAGAGTTCTAAGTCACTCGGAATATCGCATATTTTAAAATTGTAAAACTCATTCAGCTACGTCACTGGTAGTTTAATTAACCACTGAATTTGTTGAGAGTCGTATGGAAAGTGTAGTAAATCGTTCAGCTGCCTTCCGATCACACCTCGTCTATGCTCAGTGGATGACAAATCAGGCAACTGAGCAGGCGATGGGAGGCCGACAATGTTAGGTTCTACCAAAGAGTGTGTTCTAGCTCGTTTCGTATATGGGCGTGCATTGTCTTGTTAGAAACTGGGAATTTCGAACTCCTAAAAATAGGGGCGTGCAACAGGCTTCAATACATTAGTAATGTAACCGGCTGCATTTAAGTTGGCGGCAATGAATACCATTGGTGATCTGCTACCATAACATATTGCACTTCATATCATCACTCCTAGTGTGAGGGCTGTGTTCGGTTTCACAAAAATGTCGAATCTGTACGTTCCCCGCGCATACGCCTAATCCTTCCACGACCGCAGTAGGCTTATAATCAAAATCGACACTCGTCACTGAATACAATTTGATACCATTCGTGACCCCAATTCGCTCCTTCTAGCTTGCGAGCAAGATGAGATGGGGTCAGAGGAAGACAAATATGAACGATGCGAAACCAGTTCATAAGATTTTATTCACCGATAAACAAATGCCATTAGTATTCTACGTCCTACACCTCCCATCCAGTCTACGGCAATTGACCGAGTTGGGGAAGACCTGATTCGTGTGGCCAAAAGTCATCAACGACGTTGATCACGATATATCGTTCTCCAGTGACGTTCAGATCCAGGGCGATGTTGTTGATACCCTTATTCGGACCACTTGAACCAACAACTCACCATCGTTGCACCATCACGATTTGCATGGCCGGCAATATGTTTAAGCGAAAGTTCGGCCTCTCTCACACCAATAACATGGCCACGTTCAAAATCATTTAATTCGCGATAAGTTTCACGTTGACGAACTCTCGGCATTTTTAAATGTTTATTGGGCAATAGCGGAGAAGCAATTCTCAAAATTGACAGTTATCACTCGCCAATTATACTATTTCATAAAATCATAAAAACAACAGCAACCGATAGATAGATTTCATTCAAATTTTAATCATTACATGTTTCATCAATGTGGGTATTTTCTGAAACTTTCATTAAAATTGATCAACAAGTTTCATATGTTGCGATTTTAGTCGAAGTCAGTATATATAATACAACGAGTAAATTTAACGAAACTAAAGGGTTGCATATAACTAAATCACAATAAATAAGCTTAAAAGGTGAAATATAAAGCATATAGATATACAAAGTAAGTCTAAGGATAATATAATATAAATTTCAATTTCAATTAAAGGGTTAAATTTTATCAGAACTCTAAACATAGAAGTCTCCCGTATCATGCAATGTTCAAAAATAGATAATACTTCTATAAATACTTTTATTTTTAAGTTAATCTCTGAAACCGTCTGCGCTGGCAAAAGCTACATAAGTAACTTACTTAATTTATGCCAGCCAAAGTATCGTTACAGTATGAAATCAAGCTGAAAAATCAGCCAGGCATTTTACTGATGTTATATTGTTGAAAACTAACTTAATTTATAATTTCCTAATTAAAACGCCAATCTTTTACATAATTAATTATAATTTCTCACTAAAAATTTGACTATATACTTGGTAAATGTATTACATGGTCAGTGACGTGTAATTTTGGATAAATTAGTTTTATTAAGTGCAATTTTTCGCACTACCTTTGGATTGTCGCTATTCATTGAGATTAATAAAAATAGCAATAGACAATCAAGTAAATAATCGTTGCTAAACCAGCTTCAAATATTTTTACCAGTTATTTGTAAAACAAAGTTATTAAGTTAAGTAAAATTGGAGAAAAAGTTACCCAGTAGTAGCACTAAGCCGTTTTACACGAACTAGACATAATAATAAGTAAAAATTATAAATTTATAATCAGTAGTTTAAAATTGTATTACTTACATTAATGAAGAAAATATTCCAAACCTGGGTTTTTATTACTACTATAAATTAAGAAAAGCGTTTTAAGCGTTTAAAAATAATTATATTACGTAGTTATTGCGTTAATTTAAATGCGACATACATTTAACACAAACATTAGGAATCTGATGTAATACAATTTTTAAATTTGTAAGTGATGTGGTTAATTTAACGTTACAGTGGTATAACTCAATATTATAGCATTATGCTTCTTACAAAAACAGTCCCCATCTATTAACTTGTGCCGAATCGTAACCTTCAGTATACTTATTTATAATAATATTAGCATTATTTTAACATCAGTAAATGTTAAGGCTTAGCTACAGAATTACTGGTACAGCCAAACCGTTTTTACTTCAAAATGCCTTTTCCCTTATCCATGCATTTCCTTTCTTATGTCCTATTTACCATTCAAACGTATGACAGTAATATAATAACATCCTGTATGTCACGCCTGTAATAAAATAATTATCCAGTGACTTTAGAATGACTTTTCATTTTCATAGTCGCCAATTTGTATATTTAGTTGCCTAAAATATCATCTTCAGATATTGTTGTTGTATATTTTATATACATACATACATAGTCAGTAATACATTTCTAAAAATCCAAAGGAAACTACAGTTCCATAATGCCAAACTCGAATTATCCTATCTCAGTAACTATTTACACAAATGTTGATGTTTAATGGTGCAACTAGTGCGATTACGTACGATATGGACTGCATTCGGTCGTCCCTAAGTGCAGTTAAATAAATAATTATAAAGGGTATTTATATCTGCTTTTAAATAAATCAGTTGTGGTAAATATTTGTGTTTCCCTTCAATTTTGTCAGAATTTTGCCGTATTAAAATAAAACAAAACGAGGTCTATAGTTGTGTGTACAACAGTTGTAAATTCCTATTCCACTATGTTCAATTAAATTTTGTTATTTTAAAGATGCAAATGACTATATATGCTTAGATTTAGATAGGTTCGATTTTTGCTTTCGCGAAGTTTATTATAGCATTTACTTCATGTTCGTTTCTTGAATATCAATTTTCGGTGAAATACGAGGTAATCGATCTCAATTTTCTGTTTGAAGTAGTTTTCTAAATTAAGTCGCTTGAAATTCTAGTCGATACTTGCTTTTAGAAAATTAATTTTCATTCTGATTCTAATAATAAATACCTCTTAAGACTTTCAAACTTCAATTTAAAGGTTTAATTTTATTTTCTTACCATCTCAGTATTCTACTTCACGTTTCCAAATATAGGACAACTTTTTATCTACAGGCCTAATCAATCAAGTTGATACTATTCAATTCTTATGTTTCCGTTTTTACGGCATCTTTAAGAAACGATCTATTTTTGAAGCTTTCTGTATTGGAAATCTAGCGCGCTAACCAAACCTAACTACCAGTTAAATATCTACTTCGCAGTAAGCGAAGATGTAAATATTGCTAATGATCAATTGTTAGATATTAATAAACAATAAGTAAATAAAAATTTATTGTATGAGACCTGATTGCGAAATTATTTATTAACCTTTTTTAGCTATAAATTGAACAATAATATTATCTATAGAAATACTTAAATAGTATTTTATATAATAGCAAAGTATAGAATTTGGCGTTTATTTAACAAACTTTATTTGAAATAATTAATATGAATTACCCAAAATTTATATTATATGGTATTAATGTCAAAGTGGAATCCTACTTGTATGATTATTAAACTCTTAAATAACTTTAAAAATAGGACTTCTAATTAATTGATTAATATAAATTTGTTTAATTGCCGTTTTAAGATATAAAACAGTAATAGCTACGAATCCGGCCACTCTATAAAAGTTTCGGTTAATTAATGCCAATGGAGGTAACAATCTAGCCATATCATTGCAAGTGGACTTCAGCCACGAAAATTTCTCTGATCCGCCCGCTGATCCACCCTATAAGATAGAGTGGTTTTTGAGTAGTAAAATTATTACTCTTGTGGACATCAATTTTTTAGTATTTAGTTGGGTGACTGAAAAATTCATAAGCAAGTACAGTTTTTTTGGTAAAGTCAGTTATGACTTTATAGTTTGCGTTTCGAAAGAATAGATTCTGTTAGATTTTAGAAATAAACAACAAATTTCTTTTCCTATTCAAAGTTACTATTGGATTTTGTAAGGAGAAAAACGCATTGACGTTAGAAATTCGCCGTGCTAAAAAGTTTGAAAGCATGCTATTTTAATAATTATACACTGTGTCCCAAATTGGGGATGCATGTATTGCTATATCGGTTAATGTTAGAGATACATAGTCGGTTAAATCTGAAATTTTTTACAGGAATTTATGGAAAATCTGATGGTCCCTTCAAATTTGATCCAGCTTTGGCCGTTTTCGAACTAATCCAAAATTACCAAAATCGTACGGTTTCTAAATTCCCCATATATCCTTAATTTGAATTATGATATCATTTTAACTTGGACATTGTTCAGGCACTCTTTAATGTTTTTTACAGCGACACTAAAAAGAAATAAATACCGTCTTTTGTTTTGAGATAGTGACTGTAACTTTTTTGTTTCATACGGATGCCAAATTTTAACAACAAAGGAATTACATACAGTTTTCTATTAACTCAAAATATCTAATACTCCTCTTAAATAACTTAAATAACAGTTACCTTGTCTTAATAAGTTAAAAATTACTTTTTTACATGAGTAACTAATTATTGTATTTTTGTAAATCTCGCCAAATGTAGAAACCTTACCTATCTGTAATTAAATATTATACTAATACTAGTGCTATATTTCATCTATTGACTTAAATTTATTCATGATTTCTTATAAAATAGTTAAAATTATATTCGATCGGTTTTTTAAAATTATTATCGTGTGTTTTTTTAGATTAAGACATTCGCACTTTGTACCTTCATAATTAGCAATTATTGTTTAGTAATCCGTTACTTGTAAGTCAAAGGTTGATAATAATTATTGTAGGTGAATTCTAAAAATTTTGGAAGCAAGTCTTGGAAACAAAGTTACTATCAAACGCGTAAAATTCTGATGTTCTTTGTATCGTGTGCTCATAATTATTTCTTCATTGTTTGTGTTGTTTTTTGTTCCTGATTTTATTGTTTTCTCAATTGTTTTGTTATTTATCGTATTTTCGTATCTACCAAGATTATTTTTAAATAATGGCAAGAAAATTTTTTAACGAAGAAAAACTAGACATGCCAGAAATCTACTTTTAATCTCATAGAAATGCTTCTGAAGCCTCAAGAATGTATCAGGATAGATGCCCAGAGCGTGATCAACCAAATTCTGGATATTTTGGAACACTTATAATTAATTTATTAAACTTTAGTAGCTTCAATGAGACTAGGAACCATACGTATAATGTACAAAGCCAATAGCGGACTAATCCTGTTTTATAATACACTACCGAAGATCCTATTATATCAGTTCGAAAAACGGCAAACGAAACAGCTGCGCCTAAGACGGCAGTTCATCGACTATTAGAAGCTAATAAATACCATCCTTACAAGCCTACAATTGTACAAAGTTTAGTTCCAAATGAGTATCAAAGAAGAACAGCTTTCTCTGAGTGGTTATGTTCAAAAATGTCGCGAAGATCTCAATTTTTTGAATAAGGTTATATAAACTAAAGAAACGAGATTCACAAATTATGGAATATTTAATAGACATAACACTCATTATTGGAGTGTGGAAAATCCTCATAATACTACTCAGAGGATATTCCAAACGAAATTTAGATTCAATGTTTGGTGTAATAGGTAAACTTAAATTTGTAATAGTTTCGTAGAGCAATAATAACACTAGAATACATCCTTCTAGCAAATTAATTATTTGGGCCATTTATTTTTAATTATAATGGGGACCGATATCTACAACTGTTGGAGAATCAAATTGTTCAAGCAATTAGACAAGTTGTCGGAAATTTAAACGAAACTTGGTTTATGCACGATTTAAGGGGAATACTTCATAATAAAATCATTGCCAACAATGGAGGCATTTTATGGTCAACAAGATCGCCAGATATTAATCCCCTTGATATTTTTGTATGGGGGTAGTTTATTCGTTTGAAGCTCCAGAAAATGTAGCAATTTTGGAAGAACCAGTGATGAATACTTTTCGGGCTGTTAACACAAATACTTTAATGAGAGTGGTAAATGCTGTTCAAATCCGTTGTTAAAAGTGTATTGAACAGGTTGGCGGACATGTGCAGCAATTTCTTTAATACGAGTGTCAGCTGTTTAATTAATGAAATTGTAATTTGCGCTCCAATGTTGTTAAAATTTTGTTTACTAAGTTTTCAACTTGTGCTAAGTATTTGTTTTCTATGTGAGTTCATAAATAGAAAATGGTCAAATTCAGGGGTCCACTGGTCCTTAGCTTAATATCGAAAAAACAAAACTTCTAATTTTTGAACTTCTGAGAGAAGATAATGGCATGGTGTAAAAAAACAATATGTCATCCGTATGAAACAAAAACGTCACGGTCAATATCTCAAACATAAAAGACGCTATTTATTTCTTTTTAATGTCACTGCAAAGAACATTAAAGAGTGCGTCAACAAGGTCCAAGTTAAAATGATGTCATAATTTAAATTAACGAGATAGGAGGGAATTTAGAAACGGCACAATTTTAGTTTTTTTGGATTAGTTCGAAAACGGCCAAAGTTAGATCAAATTTGAAGATACTATCAAATTTCTCATAAAATTATCTAAAACATTGGCTATTCAACCGACTCTCTATCTTTAATATTAACCGAAATAGTAATACATGCATCCCCAATTTGGGACAGTGTATTTAAATGAGAGAGGTGTTTTATAAGATATACTTGTAAATTCACTTGATAGGAATATACCTGTAGGATTCACTATATTCAACTTTATAAAACCAATAGAAGACACACACGATATGAATTGGAATTGATAAACATATAATTTAGTACGTTACTATTCGAACAGTTATGGGGCCAACAGCAACATTTACTTTTATTGCTTAAACAATCACAAAATATTGTTGTGTGCAAAGTACCGTTGAAATACTGCAACAATAAAAATAGTTACTGTGGCTACCTTACGAGCTCAATTGATAAATAATTAAATCATAGAACCCACTTTAAAAAAAGAAGAAAATATACATTTTTTGAGGACCGCTGCAATATAAACAAATAAATGCCCTTAGGCATGTTATTATTTCCAGTACATGATAGAATTAAAATAAGTGCCTTCGAATACATTTTTTGATTAAGGATCAAGTTGCAAAAATTGTAGTCGAATATTTTGTATGAACTTCTTTCAGTACAAACCAATGATTCACTTTTATTCATTTCTAGATTTGTATGCACAAAATTAAAGTTTTAATTTTAAAAGGTTCAATTATTGAGAAGACAGTAACAATAATTAGCAAGACTTTTGTCAAGTTCCTATAAAAATTGGCAAATTTAATAATAACACGGTACGTTATTTCTTCACTAATACCAAAAAGAATACACCAACTTCCTCAAATCTAAAGTAGTACACCTAAGGAGTATAATCTTCACTGCGTAGGACAAACATCCCAGAGATTAAAAAACAGATTACCTTGCGGTTGCAAATTAAATCTTAGTGTTTGTGCCTTGTTGCCACATTTTAAAAACACGCGACCCATGTTCTTGGTTTCGAATCTTTTATGACAGCTTTAGGTTACGAGGTTGTATGCGCCCGGTATTAAGAATATTAATGTAATATAATATTAATAATACCTGAGTAGGCGTTAATGGAGGCTTTTGAGGGTATATCAGATTCACTTTAATAAAAATTTAAATTAATTCTAGCTAATGCACATTTTAGTTCATAGGTTAATTTTAGTTTTTAATCAAGTATTCTATTGATATTTACTTAAACCAAGTACTTCTGATAATAAGAGGTTGAAGTGACAAGTATATGATCTTGTAACAATTACTCGTAAGCAGGATGTGCATTAAATTAAATATTTAAACATGGGAGGGTGATGATATCAAAATAAATTATTTTACTAAAAATTATTTGACCTAAAGATGTGCAATTACTAAACAATGGATCTTCCTTAAGTTTTCGCTAAGACCAAGTTTTTATGATCTTTTTGTTTTGGGTTCTAATAATTTTAAATAAGGACATTATGAACAGTTGTATTTTTTTAGAAGATCAAATCAAGTAATGGGGTACCAGATGTAGATGGTGGATTAAAAGATCTTTGATTTTATACACCTTAAACTTAGTTTAAGTTTCTCATTCAGAGGTTAGTAGACTCCAGTGATGAATCACTTTTTATCTAGAATTTTCCAGGTTATAAAAGTCCGAGCATTTCAATGTCAATGGAATTCTATGTGATCCTTTAATAAGGAATACTCAGAAAAAATTATGCAAATTAACTCCGCATTTGATCTGAGCTTCATAATGTGCATTAAATTATAAAATTAACTAGGTTACGTCTTCCGAAAAAAACTATTTCAGCATTAAAATTTAGTACTGATGAGTGCGTCGGTTCTAAATATCCCAGTTTAAATTTTAATTAAAGTTTTCTAGAAATTTGATTTATAGAATGTAACCTGGTATTGTGTTGATTTGAGAATAGTGATGTAACGAAAGCTATTTAATAATAAACTATGTACTTTCAACCTCAAGCACCGTTGATAATAGATTAAATTGGTCTCGATTTGATTTGAGCTGGCGATAAGCTCCTATAATCTCACGGACGCATAACTACACCCGAATACAAATAGGAATCCATAGTGTGAAGGATCGCCTCATGTTTAATACTGTCAAATATCTGCTTACTTTATAAATAAAGGACAATTATTGCAAATATGCAAAAAATGATATAGAAAAATATGTACCTATTCTTTCTTAACCACAATTACAACTAATTAACTACTTTAAACAAGGAACTAAAAAACAAATTTATTAATCTAGTAGCACACCTTACATTTAAAACAGCTCTCTACTAAAACCGACTCCAATAGAAAGTCAGGACACGTTTCTGTTGCATCATCTGTGGAAGTCATTAGTAAACTGTAATAATACTGCACAATAAATATTAGATAACTTTAAGGACTACTTCATTAATTGTTAATTTCCGTTTCTTTTGCTGTCTATTAAGTTTCTTACAGGATCTAATACACAATGCATTAATGAAAACGAGTGGCACAAGCATTAACTAGATTACTTTAATAAAATTTTATAAATTTCTCATTGAAAATATACCAAGTTACATACCCATTCAAAAAATATTTATATCCATTTACTTTTAGCATTGCATTTTTTATAACGCTATTGGTTACCTATTGGCGGTTTTGAGCAATTTGCTTTAATTAAGTTAAAAATAAACTGGTTCTTCATGTAGGTAATCAACGTATTTTTAGGCATTTATCAATTTGCCTCAGGGTCAAAAACCTTCCTTCAGTTATAATCTTTACTTTTATATTATATTTATTTAAATTTTGTAGGTTTCCACCAACAACGACATCTAAGTCCAATAATAAAAGTTCACACTTTATATAAATTTATTTTTAAATCATAAAAATCAAATAATAATAAATTACAAATTTTATATATACACAAATTAAATTCTACAAGTGATTGCCCAATATACGATGATCTTTTATAGAACACCTCCCTTAGATTTTGTCTGCAAAATGTAAACACAAAGTTAAACAATTTTACTGTCTAACTTTGGTACCCCTGGTGGTAAATTTAATCTTACTTTGAAATAAAAATTTATTTTAAGTGTTCGATAATTTTACTTTACCTGATATAATGAATTTATTTTAGATAATTTCAAACTTCACTTACTTTAAAATATTTAAATATTCTCTTCGCTTTTGATACTATGATTTCAGTGGTTTCGTTGCCTTGCTTTAGTTTGCATTTTTTAAATGATCCCGGATCCAGAGCTGCCGATACACGTTGATTTTCGATTCCTTAAAAGCTTCAAGCCTTCTAGGGCGTTTTCTTTAATGGTCGTCTAGGATCTTAAACTTGTCGGTAACCTTTTAGTACTTTCACTGCATTTGTATCTGTTTAGTATTGCGTATTGGTAACTCGAAACTTTCCGGAATTTTAATTAAATTTTGTATATTATATTCAGGATTTGTAAAATATTTAAGATTTATGCAGTAGATGACAACGCTGCAGATTTTTAATTTTTATATTCTGTCTGATTCACATTTTTAAACGAAACTTGATATTTTTGCTGACTGTAGCGGTATCTATTTTACTATAATGTTTCACAAATAAAGATTGTATTTTCCGTGTATTAGGGATTTTAATTAAATATCTTGATATTTTCTGCCACGGTCCTTCTTACCAATGACAAGTATGTATTTCAAACTTTTAGTTATCGTATTGTTTGTATGTTACCGTTTAGAATCCTTTAAAGACACCGTCCGGTAACTACAAAACGGTGCTGGGTTTTTATTGCTACCTTATCTTACAGAGTCGGCTTTTTTGATTTTTTTATTTTAACAACATCCGAAGAACTGTTTTTGTGTATTTCTTTTCTGGTGCTATTTGTTTTCGGATTTTAGATGTTTAGTTTAATTGTACTCACTATGGATTTTTATTTCCACTTTTCTAATGATTTATTTGTTCCAAAACATCGATTATTTTATTTTCTAAAAACGACTTCATTTATGCTTGGAAATACAGTTATACTATTTCCTTTACAATAATTTTAGAAAGTTTAAATACATGTTAATTTAGCTAATTTTTCTAATGTGGATCTGAATTGATTATAATTGCAAAATACGAAGATCTAATTTTCATTAGAGATGCAAACTTTTTTTAACGTAAAATAAATAATTTTTAACTATTTTAAAGGTATTTATATTTATTTTTTGTTACCTATAAATACCTATACCTACGGAAATGTGATTTTTAAAAAAGAAAACCATTTATATGAATTATTTATTGTTATTTACATTAAACTCCTTATATCATAATTAATAATATCTTACCTTTAGAGGAATAATATACATTTGAGTGTGACAAAAGAAAGGTTATATTGTTAAGTGGCAGTTTGTTATTTAGTAAATTGATGGATTATTCATTTTTCCCCTGCATAACTTGAAGCAGTTTCT
>JAHWXV010445366.1:0-12644 GCA_024586415.1 Phrixothrix hirtus
AAAATCGAACATCTGGAAGAACGAAGACACATTTACCATACGTAAGTGAAAAGTTGAGTTATAATATTCAGATCACGAACTAAAATTCAAATAAAATCATTGTAATTTTAACAACAAACTTATATATATAGGATGTACTTGATACGAATTTCATCCTCACTTACTATCACCCGATTTAATTTAGCGTTGACAATTAGTGTACCAATTCTGATTATTTATAACATATACACAAGGCAGATTTGTAAGAATCCTACCGTACTACCCATATTACAGTTTGATGGCCATTTGTAGGACATTTTTGATTATTTACGACTAACTAATTGAAATTACGTTATGGTAACCTACCGAAAGAATCCAAAATAGATTACTTCTCGCTCTAACTATCATCAAAGTCTCGATGTATATCTAGACTTATTCCATTTCAGCATTTTAGCTCCAGTAAACTGCATTCCGTTGGAATCTCCTGATTTCCCTCTAAAGATAAGATTCGTTAAGAGCTATTTACAGGGTGTTCACTATTTTACCGCTCTCGGCAGTAAGTTTGAAACCAGTGGTGCCTACAAACTCCCGAATTGGACCATATCTACAATAGTCAAACACTTATTTACGTTACTCACGATCGCCTTCACTGCGGCTAGCCGGTAGCGTTTTGAATCACTCGGCGATCACCTGCTCGTGTCTTAATCGCAGTTTAAATCGTGACAAACATTTTTTCTAAATTTTAATTGTGTAATTAAATAATTTGTGGTAAAATTAAAAAGCTTATATTTTTACAGGATTTCTTATTTATTTAACTAATTGTAAGTAATTCAGAAAACAATATTTAAATTCAACAAACAGAAATATGTTTCATTTAATTTAGAAATAATATCCTTTAACAAAATTATTTCAACGTAGCAAATAAAGACAATAATAAAAATAAACAAATGCTTGTCAGTGCTACTCTACAGGTAATGCAATGCACCTGTCGAAGCTCTTTTTATTTTCTGTCATGTTTCGTAATTATCTAAGAGTAATAGTTTCACATGCAGCACTTACTCTGTCATGTTGCTCCTGTACTAACTGTGGCCATTGTTCTATATAACTTTCCTTTAAAATGGCCCAAAGAAAAATCGAGTGGTGTAAAGTCGGGGGAGTTTGGGAAAAACCCAAAGTTCCTCATTACTACTGCGTTACGCACTGGGATCTATCCAACTACATTTTTAAATTTAGATGATATAGTGATAATTCATTTAGTATATCGTAAAATTCATTTTGAAGAAAGTCCAGGAACAGATGTCCATTTAAATTCCCGTGAAAAAGAAAGGCCCGAGTATCCTATCATAGAGTATTCCACACCACACATTAATTCTTTGATAATATTGTCGTTTTGCATTAATTACCCACTCAGGATTGTCACGAGACCGAAATTAGAATTTTGTGGAGATCTTACCCCATTTGTGGTAAACATGAACGTAAATACTATTTATTTTAAAAAATTATCTATAATTTAAACAAGCGATCGTTCTTAAAATTTTAAGATTTTTTTGAAATTTAATTTATTAATTACGTATGATTGAGTTGACATCTATACATTACTATTTAGAGTGAACTGCGTTATTGTTAGTATGTAACTAGAAATTGAAATCGTAACTTGTGGTCTTATTCACTTGATTTTGAGGTTAAATAACTTTAACAGGCGTGTAACAGAATTACATTGTAAATTGTAAATCATTTCGTTAACCCTTCGTTCTCGTCTGCAATTTTATATATATTTATATATTTATATATATTTAACAAAACTGACATGCTATTTAATTTAATTTAATTTTAATTTATTTACAATAAATTATAATTCTACAGTAATCATTTATTTCCAATAAGTATATAAAGTACAATTTACCTTCATTTTTACACACCAATATCAACTTTGATTAATCCATTCATATCTAAACTATAACTTCTAGAATATTTCGCAGAAGTCGAGAAATTGTGCTTCGTGTAAGCTGGTAATTCGATAAATCCCATACGATAACTCATAACAGATGTCAGTACTAATTTTGTTATTATATTTACTTTTGTACATGGATCCTACTAAAATTTAATATACCTTACCGACAATGTTAACAAAATTTTTAATAATCAAAATTGTTTAGTTTGCTTCTTAGTCTTTCGTTTTTAGTAGTATAGTAATAAGATAGTTTACGTGTTTAGATTATCTATCAGGTAGAATTTTTGTAAAGTGAGCATTTGTATCCAAATTAATTTAGTAAAAGATAAATTTGTTAATGCCAACAATGTTTTCCCACAGTGTCGATATAATTTGGAAATCTTCATAATATCCAATCATCGTTGTGATGCATACATTATTTATCCTATTGCTTTGTTTCTAAATTTGCCATGGAGCAAGGCGTTCGCTCACAATTAGTGGTGTCCACAACTATCTTTGATTTGACATACCTTATTTTCCTTATTTTAAGGTGATTTGTCGCAGGTTTTATGTAGAAAGAACGTACGCCCTTCCCGCTCTAGCCAGTGGAAATAAAATAGCTATCTTAGAAGTTGTGCAAAAAGGTCTGCAAATAACTGCATGTGCGCCCTTGATAGATGAAAAGTGTTTATTCAGTAATTATCTTCAGAAGAGAAGGCTTATCGTGAATCTACAAATATTTTGTACAGAATGGTGCACTAAAGAGTGTCCTCCCATCCAGTTCGAGCTTTTGGTGTAAGTATATTGCGGTAAGTGAATAATTGGTCTACTGGCTATATGTGTCGTTCCTTTGGCCCTCTTAGATTTTCTTGGATCTCACCATGCGACTGGAATGTTAAGTTGAGCGAACATTACATTGAGCACTATGACGCGTTCGATTGTGCAAACGGGTTTTATTAAGAAAATTCAGCACTCCGTGACCATAAAATCTGTGTATATTATCAGATTGATATTTTTGAAAAGTTCTGTGTTTAACTCAAAAATAGGCATGATTATATATTTCAACAAGAACAAATTATCGGTAAATTGTTATGGTCGTGGCGCTGGTTGATCCTATAACTTGCTAGTATATTGTTGAGGATACTTGAAGAGTATGGTATATCAAATAGATCTGGACGTCTGATAAACACAGTCATGCTATTCTATTTTTCTACCTTTGAATTATTTTCGTTCAGTGATCATGTGTAAAGAAAAGTTTCCTAAATAAAATTGTGATTTTTCAACAGGCCTACTTTAAATGGCAAATAAGCTTTATTATTTTTCACTTTTACGTCTTATATATATTTTGTTGAATAAACTTCTGGAGAAGAATGCACAAATTATAAATGGGAAATGTAGGTAAGGCTATCTAATTTTTGCGTTTACTTGTCTTTTTCGCTCAACAAGATATGATTGACAAAAAAACGCGACAACAAATTGGGGCTCGTAATTAAACTGTATTCAATGATTCATAAGGTATATTTAAACGATCATAATAGTTATTTATGTATCAAGGTCGTAAAGTAAATGTTTATGGCTTGCAGCGAAAAGATAAGAACCCGAGATTTAGCCAAGGGCTGCCACTTGCTTAGAGTCATAAACGGTTATTACGTCCGTGATACATCCAAAATATTACGCACGACTGGATGTTAAAGTTTATCATTTTCTAAGCGTTAACTGTAATTTTATAACGAACTTACAGTGGGACATAAAGTTAACTTTATTGCCCGGAAAATGTGTTCATCAAGTACACTTTAGTGTCCAGTCGTGAATAAAATATGTTAAATAGTTATGGACAGTATAATCAAAAAATATATACTGGATAAGCATTTAAATTATAAATCATAAAATGAGGTTCATTACTTACCTTATATATAACGGTCACTGCACAATTGTTTCAATTACTTGTGATGTGTTTATTTTTAAGTTACATTGATTTAATTGATTAACGGCATTTTTAACTTATTTTATAGTTTTCAAAGTTATAACGATTATACAATTTTAACCACGTAATAGTCTACTTTAAATCACGATAAATAAACAGTTTTAATAATTAGAAGCAAGAGGTAGGTGCAGGATTAGCGCAAACGATATGACAGCTTGGCAAGAACTACTTATTTTACCACAAAGAATTAGAGGGAAACGCACATTGGTTATATTTGCCAAAAGCTATACAAGACCAATGTTTTACAAAACAAATCACGGACGCGTTCAACAAAAACAAGGTAGGTATTTGCATAGAATTAAAATAGGCACTCGTTTTGAATGAAAGATTCACGTTGTGTTAAAAATGACAAATTTAGTAGGTTATGTTAGGTTAGGTTTTGGTATTCTTAGCATTTGTCCAGTTTGACCATTTCTTTTTTTTAAATAGCATTTTGTCCATTTGGAGAGCCTTCTTACACTTGCAAAGAGATTTTGGCAGGTAGTTATGCGAACTAAGTTATTTCCTAGAGGATTTACCCGTTTAACTCTGCTTAAGATGCGTAATAGAACAACCTAAATTCAATTGAATCAATACTACATTAAGTGAGGTTTTACAAAATGTTTTTTAAAGCTCCAGGTCCAAACATTTCTAATTGAGTATTTAATTCAGATCAAAATGACACTTTAAAATCAATGTCCACTGCAAATGCGACAATTATTACCCTTTAGTTCTGAAGAGGTCTAACAATTTGATAAAATCTTTATTCATACCAAAAAAAAAATTGCAGAAAATGAGATTTTGAATGTACATTTTCGTATTTTTGGGCTAATTTAAGTCTACAACAATCTTTAGAAGGGGTTGTACGAAATTAAGTTTCAAAAGGCAAAATATGCTTTATTTTTATTTGATATATGTTCGTTTGGATTATTTAGTTTTATAAAACAATGACAAAGTATCTTGAATAGTTCATCTTGATAAGTCAGGATTTTGAGTGTTTTGTTTGCTTTTGCTCGTATGGGCTTTCCATTAAGAACAACATTTTAAGTTTCTTTATTGTGATAATATTTGAGAATATATCATTTATAAATAAAAATAGTATGGGGTAAGCGACCTCCATGTTATTTCTTACAAGTAATCATACTTGTAACAAAATTTTTTTATATACAACTGGAGCTCGATCTCATCATTTTTGGCGCGGAAATATGTTTTAAGATTATGTCGCACACCGACTCCAAAAGAAGCAGTTTGAAAGTGTTGAATTACAAGTATTATCAGGAACTTAATTATTTCGCTTGACGTATGGCTTATTTCAGCGTCATGTTGGAACCATATGTTTGCCAGATCAATATTATCCAATTATGCTCCCAGAGTATATTTATCCATTCATAGTCATTGTAGCATAGACTTATAACTCTACCCGACCTAAGTGTGCACTAAACAGTCTCATTTTATCAGCAATCACCGTTGGAGTTTCTTAACCCTAGATTTTTGCATTTGGCCAGAGGATTCGAAATGAACTTCACCGCTGAGAAAACATTGTTGTTCCTGCATTGGCGCAGTGAACTGGCTTTAATGTTTATGTTAATTGAACTTGACAGGTCTTCATGCACAATATAACCTGGTCATCTTTGACAGGCTCAATTGTTGTGAACTGACTCTGATACACTTGCACAAACGACATTATTGGTTTCTTTAGTGTTAATACTACTAGCATGTATTGGTGTTTGTAGATCTTCAAATTTATTCAGTAATCGAAGAATTGCTGATTGAGATGTATGGGGATAATTAAATAAATATCGCGTAATTTACGAAATGTATTTTTTATACAACTTTATTATTTCAATGCGTTGTTTTGTTGTGAACGATACCGGGTATTCCAATAAACACGTCCTCATTTTGACAGCTGATAGCGGTTATACTTGGTACACGATTTTAGTTAGTCTTGACAAATAGCAGTGGAAAGTTATACAGCGCATATAGGTTGTTAAAATTTAATTCAAAGATGGATGCTCCGTTAGACGAACTTTCTGCGTGTTACCTGCAATTCATGGTGCGTGTAATCGTCCCACCGAGGGAACGATTCGGCGTTTAATCGTAAAATTTGAAACAACCAGGTCTAACAATACTCATACGTCAATAAATCGTAGGCTTAAGAAAATATGTAGTGTATGCTACAAACACATGAGTACACAATTTGGTGGATTTTCCTCCCTTATAAAACATTTTAACTAATGAATTGAAGCCTAACGATCACAGATTATACGTCGTATATTCATTGATTGGGTTCTAAAGTAGTAGGCTATCGACTTTGATTTTAGCCACAGAGGCCCAAAACTCTGTCGAATTTGGAGCATTGAGAACCCAATGAAAATTCAGGAACGTTCACTTTGTCTCAAAACAATTTATCGTTTGGTATAAATTTTGGTCCGGAGGAATCATACGACCTTATTTTTCCCAAAACGAACGTATAGAGGTTACAACGGTCAATAGCGCAAGAAATCAACCTATGATAAAAATATGTGGGCTTCACAAACGCGTGGTTTCAACAAGACGCTGAAACATTAAACCTGTTGAAAGGGAAGTTCGAAGGATTCGACATTTCGTGTGATGATATCTTCAACTGGCTGTCAACATTATGTAACAACTTAGGGTTACCCTATATGGGGCTATGTTAAGTATTGGGTTTATGTCAATAAATCCCAAGGACTTGACGACTTAAAGGAAGAATATCGAAACTTGGATATACCGTGTACGCATCACCAAGTTCGAGAATTGTAAGAAATGTTTGAGTATAAGGGTGATTGCTGAGATATCAAATATCAATATGGAAGTTTTCAGACAAATTTTTCACAACAATTTAAACAGGTCAAAGGTCTGTTCTTAAGAATCTTCCATTGAATCAAAAGGAGTTCTAAGTTTCAAAGTATACCGATATTTTTAATAACATTAGGCAAAATCTAGGTTTCTTCACGATCGTTCAGTACGATCCGGGAATTAAATGATGGTCCATGCACTGGAAGACGCCAGACTATTCCAGAGTATAAAAAAATCGAATAACCAAATCGAAGTATAATACAAGCTCACCATTTTTTTTTATGTTAGGGGTCTTCTGTTAGTTGAACGACTTCCTAAAAGCAGGATAGTAATCAGCATTACTATATAGAGGTTTTAACAAAATTGGAGGAATGAGTCGGAAGAAGAGATTTCAGTTGTGAACAAATGGATGGGTGATGCATAATGCTTTATCTGTGAAGCAGTTTTTGACCTTCATGAGCATTACTACCCTACAACATTCACCATACGTACCTGGAACTTACCCCATGCGGCTTCTTATTGTTTCTCAAGATAAAAAGATAACTTAAGAGGATTCGTTTTGAAAGTGTTGATGATGTAAAGAAGCAAACAGAAGAACTTCATAAGGTACTGACGGGCGATGAGTTACAACTTTGTTAGAATTATTGGAACATCCATCCTATTCACTAGATTTGGTTCTTTCCGGTTTACACCTGCTATGTGATGGTGATGGTAAACTTAACAAATTGAAGTATGCATCGTTGGAACACCATATTCACCAAATTTGGCTCCTTCAAACTTCTACCAGTTTCCCAATTTCAAAATAAGAGTTGTTCGTCTTATGAAGAAGCGATAGCAGCCGTAGAAAATTAGTTTGCAAGCCTTTCGGACAGAAACTTTAGTGATGAGATAAACCTATTGGAGTAGCACTGGATTTACTGGAGACTACATTGAAAAATAACGCTATTTTAAAAACTACAGCATGTCTTTTTCACTCCGCGAAACTTTAAACCACTCTCCTATAGTGGGTTTTTCCTTTAAACTACCATGAAATAAATTCCAACTAACACGGTTGTCTAACGGTATCACTGGCGACAATAGGTGAATTTAGAGAAATCCACTGGACTTTGAAGAGTTAGATAACGACTTCCATAAAGTTCTTCGTTTAACGTACTCATATATTAATACGAGCGTGATTTTTTAACCTCCGATGGCCCATAAAACAAAGGCAAGTGTAAATAACCAAATAAATTTATTACCAAATTTTAGGCGCAAACATGGTTACTTTTCGTCATAATCACCGTGAAGATTGAGGGAATTTGTTATATATGGGGATAATATTTGTAATCCCCTCTTCATAGAATATTGTTGCCAGTGAGTTGACATGAGCATTAACATTGTTTTGAAGATCGTGATAAGTCTCGAACTTCTGCCCAGGGCCATTGTTCCAGTTCAGGGAAGAGGTGGACGCCTTCTGTTGCGACAGATTTTCGTCCGTGTACCTTTTCATTGTGAATATGGGATCGGCCTTCTTTAAATTTCTTACACCATTCAAGCACATAACCATTACTCATAAAGTTTTCGCCGTATACGCAGCTCATTCTTCGAAGAAGTTCAGCTGCACTATTCCCTTCTGCTTGAAGAAACCGAATCACACTACGCAACTCGCTCTTGGTGGGAGAATCAATTGTAGCAGCCATGTTTACGTGCTTCCAACTCAGCTCACAATTAGGTAACGACGTTCGAAGTGGCAGTGGCTATAATGGGGGACATGCGCAGTCACCTTGCGCGTATACCCACTTCCTGCCACTCGATTGACCTGCACGATCATACAAACGAAAATTTTAATGACAACGCTGTATAAATTTTAAGATTTGATATGACAGACATGTCACTGAGTCAGACACTCTACCACAACGTGCCGTCCTGTATAATTGGAAAGTCGAAGGTGACCGGGTTGAAGCTTTATAATACTTGTTTGCTTACTTGATATTTTCCTTAAGCCTGGAAACTTCTAGGATTGCTTGTGTTTCCAAAGCTAATCGAGAAATACGACTTATTTGTTTGTTATCTTATTGGGGCAAGCTGCTAGAAGACTTGCCGATTTTTACCCTGTTGGGTTTAGATAGAGAAAATCTGTAATAGAGGTAATTCAAATATTTTTTGAGCATATTCAAATCATTAAGAACCGTAGATTGTATTCTTTAATAATATTTGATGCTAACAATGTATTTAATGAGACATCGGCTTGCAAGAGCGCAAAGTGTATCATTAAAAGTTTTTGCTAGCAGAAGCATTCAATGCCCCTTTGTTTGTTTATTGCAGTGATGCTTTCAGAGCTCCAACTTGGGATCGCTATTATAGATTATCGATTCTGATTTCTTGTCTTTTACCATGTCTAATGTCATCTCAGAATTTGCTAGCACCGTAGGAAATTCAGAGTTGGTGCAAGCCTTTATTGATGACAAGATCATATTGATTCATGGTATTTCTATTAAAGGTTATTGTCATTGCTCAGATTTTATGCTTACTTAAGGAATAACTAAACCAGCTACATGGCCCTTATAGTAAAGCAACAGTAGTTCTCCTAATGCTTATACAATCCTTTTGACAGACATTTTGCAGCTACAGGGCGATTTTAAAATCCACCGAAAAACTTGGAGCCTACACAAGGGGATAGCTCTAAACTTCGAGAACAATTGTTTTTAAAAAATTCCTTGCTATTTTCAAGAAAAACGTCGTTAACGAAATGTTAAAGGATTGTTTGAGAACCTCTACAATAACGCAACAGATAAACGTGTTAATACCTGAATTCTTTGATCTTTTTGTTCCACACCAAATATTTTTGGACTCAAAGTAGCACATATTTTCATGTACTTGAGCTCTTCGTGAATAATATATTCAATACTGCCAATACTTATTTGTAATGTTTCTGCCATATCATGTACGAAAGCAAGCCGATCATTACGGATGAACTCATCAATTCGCTAAATATTCTCAGAAGTGATTGATATTAGCGAATGCCTTGTATATATCACATTTTCAATGCGTTCTCGTACTTCGGGAAAACTTTTACACCAATAAAGCACCAGTTCATATAAAACAAAATTTAGTAATTAAGAAATATACTAAGTTTCAAAAAAATCGTTAGAGCCAATTTCAAGAAAATCGCGAAAAACTAAAGATTCGTAAATAATTTAAAAATGACAGAAATAAAGTGGTATTTCCAGTTTTCTGATTTTAGATACAGTTTCATGGTTATTTTATTCACAGGTAATGGTAAAAGCACTTCTATTTACGGAAAATTTTCCAAAAAACCACCTAGATTATATGAACGGACATTAAACGTCTAAGAAATATAGTAAGTTGGAAAATCGTTAGAGATAATTTCGAGAAAATTGCAGAAAACCAGAAAATGACAAGAATAAAGTGGCGCTTCTAGTTATTCAATATTAATCAAATTGTTCATACACACCCACACACACACACACACACACACACACACATACGCACGCGCGCACGCGCACGCACACGCACACTCACGCACACGCACACACACGCACACACGCACACACGCACGCACGCACACACGCACACACGCACACACACTTCTCTAGCATCTCTCGACACCAAATAACAAGGCGTGTTCCTATGATTAGGAATAAATACCTAGAGTGAACAAACCTTACTTGCATTGAGATGATCCTGAAGGTTCAGGAATGCTCAAGTTCTTGTTTATCTGCCAGCAAGTCAGAGCTACGGTATATGATGGGTTTAGTACCCTAAAAGTAAGAATGTGTTTCGGAATAACAATTCTTTGTCTTGTGTTGCATATCCGTTTTTATCTCAACTGGTTCTAAGCCTTAAGAATAATCTTATTTACGACTTAGAATTGAAGATGTGCTAATCATCAAGATTTTACTCAAGTAACTAGAGTGACTCTAATTAAACGGCAATGAACCATTTAAGCGTCGATTTAGGCGTTTGGTTCATCCCACAGCGCCAGTTCTGCTTACTAAAAGTGGTCCACTTGGCACTCTAGGTCCGATCTCGCGGCTGCATGCTTCAAGCAAGCCGGAGATCTCACCCATTTAAAGTTTGAGAATCCTGCGATATTTAACTTTTGTCCATTACGACACGTCCCAACTTGTCAACGCAACGCTTATATCCAAATTATAGTCAAATCATGCGATGACCAGTGCAGTGAAAATTCTAACTTCTTTTCATCGCGCTTCAAATTACTTTCTATTGCAAAGATTTCCTAGTGACCTTGTATTTAGACTGTTTTAATACGAGTATAGTCTGTCACATAAGCGCGTCGTGTGCATATCTGAAAGAAAAATTATTAGTTTTACGAAATGCCTAAAATTACCGTATAACACAAAATACGCAATCTAAAAAAAACCGACATGATTTTTACGCGTTTTTCGTGGTATTTAGAATTAAGATTTCAAAATTCGCGGAGTGCGTGAATTAATTAATATAACTAACATAATTAATTGAATTAATTAATATAATAAACATAATTAATCAAAATAATTAATTATATGAAAATGTTAATTAATCTAATAATTTATCAAATTAACATTAGATAAATGTATAATTGTTATATTTATATAAAATAAGTATGTTTTACATTTTGCATATGATTGCACCATTTTAAATATTATGGCGCGATACTTTGCAAGCTCGACTTAAACAAATTATCGCAAAGCGTTTGAAAGATACAGCGAGTAAATCTACGCATACGGAATAGGGATATATTTCGTCGAATTACTATATAAGAAGTGATTCTGGAAAAGCCAAAAACACTTCTATTCGGCTTTCGAATAGGAAACAACGTTCTTGCACCCTCATTGTGAGGCCTGTTTAATAAATCTACTTTTGATTTAAAACATTCAATCGAGCTTATAAGTTTAATTTGCACTTAGAAAATTGCGAATGTAAATGTTTTCACTGTCGGCGTCCACTTGCCAGGGCAAAGAGCGTCGTTGTTGAAAGATATTTTGGATATCCTAGTTGTATAGTTTCTAGTGCCATTTATGCGTAAATCATCCTGAAGCCGCCGTCCAGCCGCGAGCCCGAGCGTCTCAATCGTTGCCGGAGTCGCTAGTGTTGCCGGGCAAACAATCTTGACGAGTTACGGATTCGATTATGCGAGCTTTGGTTGCTAGGGCCATAAAATCCGGTATGATGGATCCACTCGGACCACAGAGGGTTATGTATCGAGAATAAGTAAACCCGTAGTCGCTTGCAAACCGTTTTGTATGTATCAATGCGAAATGCATTGGTACTAGTTCCGAATTTTAGCAAACTTCTAAAAGCACTTCAATCCTCATTTTAGGCCTGTAGAGATTAATTAACGTTGATAATAAGTCTAGCCACGAAAAGTTCGAATTAATTTCAGTGACGACCCTTTAGTGACGTTATCAGGCTGTATTACATAATTGACATTTGTCGAAACGTTTTGTTTAGTCGAACTGAGCATAATAAAGTTCAATAATAACGGCCACCGTAGTAATTGCGAACAATTTTTAAATTTTTGTTTCATTTTGATAATCTCCGTTTGTAAATAGTTAATATTAGACTTGGAGGTACAAGTAGTATAGGCATAATCGCTTGAATCTTTTGGTTGTGCTTTGTATATATTTTATTGTTCGATTGTTTATTTTATTTTGAGAATTATATATTGTTTTCGAAGCTTTATCCCTTATTATTTTTGGTCCGAAATAGCCGAACCCGATCCAATACGACAGTTACCTGGATGAAGAAGATTTAAATAATTTTCGTTCTGTCGACGTAATTAAAATAAATCCGTAACGTCACATATGAATAGGTCGATTTAAAGTAAATTAAAAGTACTATTACACATTTACTTACTAACAAGGAAAGGGCCCCAACCCGAACTCACCGATGTCATTGATTTTTTGATATGTTGTAGAACATCAAAAAATAAAAGACACGTATTTTTTTTAT
>JAHWXV010445546.1:0-12039 GCA_024586415.1 Phrixothrix hirtus
TTTCCTTGTCCAATAAGGTTGCTGCATATTCAAATTTCAGCCAATGTCTTTGAACTAAGGCATGTTTCTCGATTCTCACGTTGACCGTTTTTGAATTTACCTATTCGTGCCGTTTAGCGAGTTTCGGTACTTATTATTTACATTTTTAGCTTTTGCGGCAAGTTTGTTAATATAAGAAGTCTTTGGTGATGGTCACGTATTTTATATTGCCTGTCCATCTTGCTTTAACAAATCTGCCGCTGGCTTACTTTTTTACAACTTATTCTAAGAGTTATAACTAATTTCACATTTGGATTAAAGCACATTTACTATGTTTAAGAATTTTTGATATACTTTTATCTGATTCTTAGACATGTTGATGTGAATTAATATTGTTTTATTGATGGCATCAACAATATCTTTTACATGTTCTATTGTTCGGTTGTAAATTTATATAATTATTCTTAAATTAGGTGTTCTGGCGACCGCCATTACCTTTGTTTCTGGAACATTGATTTTTAAACCCATAATGTCTCCTTCTCCAGAAATCACATCCAGAAGTCGTTGTAATCCTTCCAGACTGTTTGCAAGTATGACAGTGTCATCGACGTATTTCAGAATTATATATAGTTTCCCGTTTATTTTTATGCCGCCGTTCTTGTTTTCTAGTGCTCTTTGTAAGACTTGCTCTGAATATAGGTTAAAAAGGAGCGGAGACAGGACACATCTCTGACGGACACCACGCTTTATACTTATTTCAATTGTGTAATCGTTGTCGACTTCAACTGAAGTCACCTGCTTCCAGTATAGATTTTCAATAAACTGTATGTCTGTGTTATCTAGTCGTCTGACCTTTAACAAATCACGCAATCAAAAGCCTTCTGGTAATCGAAAAAACACATATAAACGTCTCTTCTTTAACTTCTAAATTTTTGGAGCATCGCCACGAGAGTAAAAAGTGCCTCCCGAGTACCCAGTCCCTGTTCTTTTATGATGATTTTCAGCACGTGACTCATTATACGGATCAATCGAAGATCATCACATTTTCTGGCCTCTGCCTTTTTTGGAATTGGTACAAGAATAAATTTCAACCAGTCTTAAGGTATTTTCCCTGTTTTGTAGGCGTCATTAATGATTTGAATAAGCACCTAAGTGTTTTATTCATTAAGCAATTTAATCATTTCATTATATACTACATAAAATGAAAAATCCCGGGCCTGACAAGAAAAAAATCAATTTTTTACCGTAAAAACGTTTTTGTTCTTCGTAATTTGAATTGATTTTACTTACTTTTGGTAAAAATATTGTTGCTAAGTAACACAAGAGTATTTTCTTTACTTCCAGGTACTTGCCCAATTTGTATTATTGTTGCAATAAATAAAAATGCATGGTGATATCCAAGCTTCTTTATTTTAAAGTTATTTTGTCAACAGTTGTTGACTGTTGCGAATTTATGGCGACGTTTCGACTACACGCTAGTCTTTTTCAAGCAATATTATTGATTAACAATTTTGTTTAAAATTAAAACATGATTGGATCTACAATTAATATAAAAAATAAGTGAAGTTAAGTTAATAAGTGATGATACTTACATGAAGAAAAAATATATAGTCAATTATAATAAATTATTATTAATTATGGGAGACATACGTTGCTTTAATTTCGAACGGAGATAAAATTTCTTTAAAAAACAGAAAGGAGTTGCACAGAGGATCAGCTGCCATTTTGTAGTCCTTGAAGAGCTCGAAAATATTACTATTAAATCTTTAAACATCAATATACCTTTCTTCAAAAAATATGTTGATGAGTGCAACATATGCAGTCCAAAAGATCAAGTCAACAATGTACTAAATCAAACTTCCATCCTAAAATTCAATTTACTGTAGAAATAGAAATAGAAAAATATAACCAAATTAATTTTCTTGATATGATGATTATTAAAAATAAAAATTAATTAATTGCAACCGGAATACTAAACCCACGTGGCCAGGTAGATATATATATTAACTTTCTATCTAATATTTTCAAGTTTGGAAACAAATAATGATCGCTGGAGGCCAGATCTGGAGAATACGGAGGATGGTGGACCAATTCATAGTGCAATTCATCCAATTTGAGTGACACTTTCATCGATGAATGTGCCGGTGCGTTATCGTAGTGGAACAGCACTTTCTTTCTTTCTTTCCATGTGCGGCCGTTTTTTCTTCATTTCGGAGTTCAAACGGTCCATTAAATCAACATAGTAGTCGTCCGTGATGGTATCTTCCCTTCTCCAAATAATTTATAAAGACTATTCTGCGAGAATGCCAAAAAATGCTTACCATAAGCTTCCCGGCCGACTGTTGACTCTTCGGACGCTTTGGAGGGCTGCTACCCACTTCCAACCACTCTTCAGACTGGCTATTGGTCTCTGAACTCTAATAAGTGGATCCATATTTCGTCCATAGTCACGAATCTACGCAAACAGTCCTGTTTATTACGCCAAAACAAGGCCAAACCGTGCTTGGAATCGTCAACATGTTTCTACTTCTGGTCAGGAGTGAGGAAGCGCGGCACCCATCGCGAGATTAGCTTTTTCATACCCAAATGTTCGTGCAAAATGTTATTTACGCATACAAAGGATATGCCTACGGTCTCTGCTATACCTTGCAACTTCTCTTTCTGATCTTGCAATACGATCACTTGGATTTTTTTGATGTTTTCCGATGTAGTAGCCACGCAGGGACGTCCAGTGCGCTCAGCGCTTTTGGTGCTCGTACGGCTACGTTTGAAGTACGCAAAGCAGCGTTTCACAGTTGTAATCGATGGTGCGGATGTGGGATGACATTTATTCGTCCACTATTTGGCCTGGGCTGTATTTTGTCCCATCAAAAAGAAATTTTTTGTTAAAACAGGAAACTCGTCTTTTTCCATCGTTTGCAAACCGCAACTTGTCTGACACAATCGGCTGTCATTCTAATACTAATAAATGAAATGATATGAAATTTGTAATAAGACCGTCTGACACATGGCTCTCAACTATGACGTACACTCTTTGATACTAGCTGCGACATTTCCGTGTGAAGCCCGATACATTTCATTCCAAATAGTATATTTTTGGGAATAGTTTCCCAAATTTTCATAGCTTGTCGAACTTCTGAGATTAAGATTAAGCAGAATTCATCTTCTGAAATATCCAATATGTCTTCAACTTTTCATTCGTTGTTATTGAGAGATTGCCGCTGTTTAATAGCTGTGGTGGGGTTTTTGCTTTCTTTCGTCCTGTTATTTCGTTAATTTTTTTATACATGTTTATTTTCCAGTTCTTCCATTTCTTCACATCTTTATCTCATCACTATTCGTTTGTTTTTCATATAAGGATTCTAATATATTTGTTCGTTTCTTTATATTTTTTGATATTAATAACTTCATATGTTCTCCTCTCGTCCAGCAATTCCAATATTTCTCTGGTCATATATTCATTTTTCCTGCCTCAACGCCAATGCTTAGTTTTTAGTCTTTATGTTCACCACGGCGTTCTTAAGGACCAGAAGTTTTTCTTCCGAAGTCTGTGTAGGGTATAAGTTATGCTTTAGGTATTTATTCAGGTCTTTTGGAATTTCTTCTCTCACTGTGTGGTTCCAAAGTATATCTTAGTCTTTATCTGAATTTTCTTCAATTTAACATTTAATTTGCCAGCAAGAGGATTGTGATCTGAATGGATATCAGCACCAGGATATGTCTTTAGACCATGTATTCTATTTCGGTAGCGCTTATTAATTAAAATAAAATCAATTTGATCCCTTATAATATTACTCCCGTCTTCTAGCGGCGATTTCCAGGTATAAAGCCGCCTTTTAGATAATTGCAACCAAATGTTTGCTATTATTAGTTTTTGTTTCTCAGAATTGTACCAAGGTATCTCTTCGTTTCTTTCTCGCTCCTAGACAGTAGTTTCAAATATTCTAGCTCGATCAATTATTGTTGTAAATAATAATATATTATGTTATAATAATTTTTATATTAAATAAAAAAGTACTCCCTGAAATATTTGATAAGCATATCTCAATTTGTATAGAAAAAATTAGAAGTTGCCTTCTGAAAATCTAAAACTATCTGTTGGAACAAGAATTCTGTCACCACTTGATTAAACAATTTATCGTTCTTAGTAATTAAAACAAAATTTTAAAAATCGATTGAAATCATCTGAGACAAAATTATAAAGAATATCCTGTTGATTTTTGCAATAGAATTAGATCACGTCTAGCTACTCTAAATTCAAAAAAATATTTTTAGATAACTAATTAACTAATCAAAGAATATAAAACTTTAATCGCACAATCTTTAGCTTTAAGAACACATATTTTCTGTTTAAATTAACATTTAGGTAGTTTTATTAGATCAAAATCACTAAATAGTTTAGAATTAATTCTAGCGTTTGTAAAAAGTAAATTAGACATACGGTGCTTCCAAAATACCATTATTACTCACGAAAAAAACTAAACTCCAATTTCACATGAGGCAAACACAGTTATTCTCTGATCCATAATTTTTAGATTAACAAACACAAGTTCTAAAAATTGTAATTAAAATAATTATCAACCAAAAATTATAATTCCTCATATCAATTTAATCCTAATCAGTCCCCTAGATAATTGACCAACTTAATTTTAAATCCCAATTTCAACAAATCCCAATAAAAAAAAACTATAAACAAAAGACCTGCCTCATAACAACGACTGTTTAACACAAATTTGTTTAATGAAGACAACTACATACAGCATAGCGAACATCAGCATTTAATTCTGGAAGAATTAAACTACGTTAAATGATAAATTTATTCTAAAAATAATTATGAATAAATTTTTTTACACCTAGCCTAATATTTAAATGATAGCGTCTCCTTACAATAACAGCAACTTAGAAAACGATGATTACGTTAAACATTTCACAATATAGAATTCGAAAACGATTTTTTTTCCATAACTTAAAATTCTAATATAACAGCTTCGGAGATAAATACAAACGTCTAATCGACATATTAAACCCGACTTATGTATCTTATACATTACCACCTATCACATAAAAGAATTTTAATAGATCCAGGCAGTTTAAAAACAATTTTCCCCGCAATTTATTATGATATTTCTCATATCAAGTAATATCGTTTTAAACTAATACCAACCCATGAAAAACGTATCATAATTTTGTAGCAAACGTTCCACTGGTAAATTTATTTAAAGAACCCAGAAACCATTTAGTTTACTATTTTAATTTTCACAGTGAACATATGTGTATATTATTTAACAGTTTCCAAACTCATTTTGAAATTATCGGCAAATCTACGGTACAAATAAAGTCACATCCAAACCAAGTGCAGGACTGAGATTCAAAAATGAAACTATTGTAACTTTTCAAAATTAACTTCAAAACCGGTAAAATCTCTTCATATACCTCCACCAACCGAAATTATTGCAAAATTACCTACGATACAAAGAAACGGAATAAAATTGCACTAAAAATATTTTTTTAATTATTTGATCATGCCTTCTGCAACGTACTGTACTATATCATACTACATACTTCGTACACTTCTGATAAAGCACAAACTTTCATTTAAATGATGAGGAAAAAATTTTGCACAACTAATTTATGTCATGTTTTCAAAGAAATACTTCGTTTCCTCTAATTGATCTATTCTTCTATCCATAACCAGCTTGACGAAATGTCATATTAGAACAAAAACTGTTAGATACCCTCACGTTCACCTCGAAGAAGTCAAAAGAAGTATCAACCAAATGACTGGTAGATGACAAAATTATTGAACCTTCAGAAAACCCATAGAATTATTCTATCTAAATGGTTTTAGAAAACAGATGCTTTGTGCAACAAGAAATGGAAAACTGACTATAGGATACTTAATGAAATTACCATTGAAAGTAAATTTCCTATACCAAATATTGAAACCATTTTGAGTGAAAATTACTTTTCCAAATTTCTCAACAGGTTCCGTTGACACCGTCTCCTTTTTAACGAACGATGCAAAATCGAATAACCGCAAGTACCAAATTATTTTTGTCATTTTTAGATATTTTCCGAATTTTTGGTTTTTCGTGATTTTCTTAACATTGGATCCAACGACTCTTTTAAACTTAGTATGTTTCTTTCTGAAAATTGAATAAACAGAAGTACTTAAAGTATTAATTGTGAACCACATATCTCAAAAAGTAAACATTGTAGAAAAATGAAATTTTATATTTGAGATTGTCACTTTCCTAACATGCGACGGAGAAAATTTAGTCAAAATTAACTCATCGGAAGTACCACATTATTCTAGCGATTTTAAGTTTTTTTGCAATTATCTCTTTTTTAAAACTTACTTCGCTTCTTATTCTCTTGATGCCCTTGTACGTGAACATTTCGGTTTCCCTGAAAAAAATTGTTGAAGTAAGTTATCCAGGATATTTCCGAAAATAATCAGCATATTGTGTCCGGTAATTTGGATGTGTGACCGTTACAATTATGGTTCCCAAAATGAACATATATAATATTTTAATCATTTATGGCCATAATCTGATATCTATAATACGTAAGAGATGGTCACAAGTTGTATGTTTTTCCTATTAAATAAAACTCAGTTCGACGAGCGCATCAAATTCTACACGGCGTGGGTAGAAGGTATTTCTTGACTTCGACGATGAAACTGGAGTTATTTCTTACGCCATCTAATGTGACAAAGTAATTATCCTCTATTGGCCGATAAAATCTCATCTGCGCATTTTTAAATGTTGTTGTATCTAGTGACTGCAATTTATTTATCTTGTCTAAATGAACAATGCATTCTATTTTGAAATTATTTGAATTACTAAAGTTATTCATAAAAAAACAATACTGTTTTTTAAAATAATTCTTTTTAAAACCGTTTATATCATAACAAGAACTCTCTCCAAATAAAATTACTTATTTAAAAAATTATTTAACGTAGATTTATGGATTTAAATCAACGGTATATTTATCACTTCTACATTACGACTATTCTAGATTATTTAATTGTTGTAAAAGCTTCGAAAGAAAATTTACCTTACTTCTATCCTCAAACTTTACTCATTGTTTAAAAAATAAGGATTTTTAATGCTAGCTGCGTCGCGATATGTGCTCAATTCAACTCATTAGCCTTTAACTCTAGATACAAATTTACCCCTTGTCAGAGAATTCTTAACTTGTATTTTGACTTTTCCTAATTATTTTCAAATTTGACTTTATTTTTTTGTAAATGCAACATGTTATTTTTGGCTAATTTCAAATTAATTATAATATTAATCCGTCCATATTAATTTGATATTTATAATTTTAACGAAGTGTACATTTAATTGTTAATTGAAACTTTTACACGAGTTCATTCAACTAAGCGACATTTTCCTTTACTAAAATTTTTTTTTCATGCATAAATTAGTATACAAAGTGTCCGATTAGTAGAGTAAAGTCGAATATCTCCGATACTGTAAAATATAGGAGCAAAGCTTGTTATTTTAAACAAAAATATGTAAGTAGATTTATTTGAGTAATATTTTTAAATTGTTTTTAAATATACAGGGTATCTGAGAACTTTAAAGAATTTAAACTTCTTTTAGTAATGGAACACTCTATGTATTTTATACCAAAAATGTTGATCATCACTTGTACTTTAAATATTATTAAGCATTCCCTATATCTAAATTCGCAATTTTTCGCAATAGCATCTACTATTAAATAAAAATAGAGATATTTTAAGATCAATTATTCACAGTCGAGAAATAAATAAGTTCAAAAAATTTTAAAAAATTCACCCTGATGGTGGATGATAGAATTCATTTCTTTGTTAATGTGTTAAAAGAAAACTGCGTATTTTGATGTTCATAAATTATGCTCGCCAGATTTTTAGTGAAATCAAAGGTTATGGAATTAAAAAATTATGTGAATTACAACTACAGTAACATTTCAGACAAAAGGAAAGTCAAAATAATTTTTTATGTTTTAACCAAATTAAATCCCTAAGAGCACATTATGTTGTTTAATGGAGTCAACCTACAAAAGTTTAGTTGTTTTGTATAGGACAAGCAATTGTCCAACGGCAAAACACGGACGCACTCCGGATAAGTGTATTACTAAAGATAGAAAAATACATAACCGGGACGTACCCGTACCGGAGCACACACGACTGCATGTCAAAATATAAAATAATTGAAGGAAATTAGATATCATTATTTTTAAATGATTTTTATGAAGTTTACAATATATTTTATTTAAATTTTATAAATCAGTATGGTTATAATACTGTTAAAACACGCTTTCATCTGTAGACCATCCTTCAGTCCGGGCACGGCCCGGTAATGTCTGTACCTTTAATTACTATCCTCCGGTCCCAACACGACCCGGTGATGTATGTCTCTACCTTAAGCTTGTCAACTTTTTTTAGTCAGTAAACTTTTACACAGATACAGAGCATTAAACGCAATAATATTTTTATATACAAAATGTTTCCTAAGTATCGTCCGTAACTTCAGGGCGCAATTCCTTAAGATATTTTAAGAAAAAAGTTTGTGAAACATGTGTTCGAAAATGCTCAGTTTCCAAGACAAAAGGTTTTGAAAATTTAAGAAAAAATTTAATTATTGCAAAAAAATTTTGAACAGTTAATTCTAGGTTCTTAAAATTTTGCAATTAATTTACATCTTATCATTAACTATCTTACACGTTTGAAAATAAAAAATACTAAACATAAATAAGAGATAAAGGTAAAGATTGCTTATTGTTGTTACCTTAGTTACCTCTCTGGTACCCATATTTTGACATTTTGTTGGTCATAAATTGTTTACATGTTAATCAAAACTGTGCATTAAACAATAAAAGTTCCAAAATGAATAACTTTGCTAACGCTGAAATGGCACATTTCATTTAGGGCCTAGCAAATGGAAATGCGGAGGAAGCTAAACAAATTTATTAGGAACGTTATCCTAACATAGAAAGCTACACGCTAGATTAAGTGAAACTGGGAGTTTTAAGCGTAGTGTAAAAGTTCCTGGTGGACCTGCAATTGTAACAACACTTGAATTAGAAAAGGCTATAATTCGAGAGATAGAAAAAGACCCTTCGACTAGTAGCAGGAAGATTGCACTGCAGCTTTAACTAAGTCCAAAAACTGTCTGAAAGATTTTAAAGATTTATCAGCTATTCCCGTACCACATACTGGCTATAAGTTCTGTTGTCCTGTGATTTTCAGGCAAGGTTATATTTTATCGGGTAGTTACTCCATAAAGTGGTATTTATCAGTTTCTCGGAATAGTGATAGTGTAACTTCAGGTGTTTGGTCCCTTAGAATTTGATTTACTCTATCCATAAATATTATTTAATTGAAATTATGCGTTAACGATCTTAGGGTCATTCTATGATGACATCTAGATATTATTAACATTAATTTAATTAATTTTTGGCTATTGAAGTATTTGGTTGCTGGTTAAATCTTTTTATTTAATTAAAACGAAATTTCAAGCAACAATTTGCTATTTTTTTCAATAACAAATATTTACTACATTAAGCAGTAAGAGAAACGGAAATTTACATAGCTTATATTAGTTTATTGGCCCGTATTTAGTTTTAATGAAAGAAAATTAGTTTTTAATAGTCCAAAATAATTTTAACGCACTTGTGCATTAACTAAATCTCACTTTCAGCACAAAAAGTTAATTGACATTTCCAAATCATTCATAAATTCTAGAATTACACTTTTAAAAGATATGATGTCCTTATAATTATTTTGCTAGAGTTATTTTAAAGCAAACGTGCATTGAATAAAAATATAATATGATTTTTTTTTATAATTGAATATAAAAGTCAAGTATTGGTTGAATATTCCCTCAATGACAGTTACTTAAAGCAAATTCTACATTAAATTAGTTTTAGTGATCTGTTGGAAATTATGTAAACCTATTTTTCTTCCTTTAGTTTAAAAAGTCAAAATTATATAAAAGAACTTATAAAACTGAGTTTATTTATGGACATGACACGAAATGCGATTTTGGTAGTAACTCATTATTTTGCAATAATAAAACACCAAGACTTTGCACAGATCTATGCATAATTATTACGCTAAATTCAAAATTGTTAACATTAGCTGAACCTTATGATAAGTTAACCAAAATCTTTACATACCCAAATTTTAATTTACTACAGTAAAATACAAATAATCTTTAAATAAAGGCAGTATCAAATAGAGCTTTTAATATGTTTTCAGTATAATTGACCGACTAAAATACTAGTGCAACGTGTTTGCTATTTTTCTATGCCTACATTTTACATTCTTCATGAAGATTAGAAAAGAGCAAAAAAAATACGCAATTTAAATAATAGAAATTAATATACATCATAAATTACGTAATATCATTTCAATTCGATTTGATAACTTCAAAATTTAGTATTGTCGGAAGCATATAAAAACAGCAATTTCGCAACAATTAGGAATAAAAGTATGCTAATATAACTTCGTTAATAATGGTTAGCAACATCATAAACCTGTCGAATCTTTAAAACTATGTCATATACTTAATCCATACGTGTATACTAATACTTTATTCTAATTACATTTATAATTTTTTATTAGCAATAAGATGAAAATTCAACCGCTGATTTATGTTTACAATTAGAAGTTGCTTTATTTATAGATTTTATAGTTCAACATTTTTTAAAATAACAAGTATTACATTAGAGTTTAGTTTTTACCAAAGCAATATTTTTAATATTTTAATGCATTGGTTGTCGCTTAAGGGTATATATTTATTATAGCTACCATATACTGCGGAAATATGATGCTCAAAAATCATTATTTTATAGCATATCGGTGACTGAAATATAAATTACAGCAGATTGTCGATCTAAAGAGATTTATGAATAACTTGACTAGAGAATAGGAAAAATGGGAGAATAAACATACCAATTCAATATGTTAACGTTATGGTCAAATACTTTTGGCTTTCTTAGTAGATTCTGCAATTATATTTTCAAGTTCTAAATTTTTTTGACAAATAATTAACTTATTTACTTAAGTTCTGATCTACCACTTAACTTACATATAGTACAAAACCAGTTGAGTTGTTAAAAAAATTTACGAAATAATAAAACAATTAAAACGGGATTACTTATTAAAATTAATGTGTTGCTGTTGATGCGTTATCTAAAAGCATTGCAATAAATAAATATCGTCGCGTATTATAGGGGGTAATTATATCAGTTTGCTACATTTAGTTAATTTATACCATTGCTAGAGTTTAAGGATATTTCGTTTCGGCAATTAACGTTAATATTTCATATTTTAAAGAACTGTTCCAATTATTTTAGTTGCTTATACGACTGTTCTATTTTAAAACTCCTTTTCAGTTTAAAACATATACTTTGTCTTACAATGTAAAACTTTTCTCGTTAAATAAACAGTTATAAATAAATTAACTTGTTGTTTTCAGATACAAACAAGTTAAAGTTTTGGTTTTACTAGCGAACTTTTCTGTAAATCTCTGCAACTATGCAACCGGTCATTTCAAAACCTTTCTTGATGTCATTTTAAAAATTAGTGTCAGATAGGGAAAGAGAAATCAGTTCTGCGCCTTATATTACATTATTGGACAACCTTATGCTTTGTGTGGTTACATATGGCCCTTTGCCGCCACCGCAAAATTCTTTAATAGAACACTTTTAGAAACATTAACTATGTAGTATCAATCGTGGATGATCAGCTGTTATTCTAGAATTTTTTATAAATTCGAGTTATAATGGTTTCAAGTTGTATGTATATACATGAGTACTACGCTGCTACATCATAATTAAATTAACAAAAACATTAATGTGTCGCTTGTTTTTAGAGAGCTTTCATTTTTATTAAAAAAACATACATTTTTCATATCTTCTAAATTATATGCAGTTTTTCATTACAACACATTTCATGGAAATGTTATAAGGAATTCTACATTTTTCTGTTGTTTTTTTTTAAATATACCTACATATATATATATATATATATATATATATATATATATATATATATATATATAGTAT